>VSDK01001740.1:47954-72155 GCA_009767595.1 Symbiodinium kawagutii | reverse complement strand
GATGATGATGATGATGATGATGATGATGATGATGATGATGATGATGATGATGATGATGCTGATGCTGATGGTGATGGTGATGGTGATGGTGATGGTGATGGTGATGGTGATGGTGATGGTGATGGTGATGATGATGATGATGATGATGATGATGACGATGATGATGACGACGATGACGATGACGATGACGATGACGATGATGGTGACGATGATGGTGATGATGATCATGAGGATGAGGATGAGGATGATGATGATGATGATGATGATGATGATGATGATGATGATGATGCTGATGATGATGATGATGATTATGATGATGATGATGATGATGATGACGATGATGATGATGATGATGATGATGATGATGATGATGATGATGATGATGATTGCGACAGCAAGAAACATACATTTGTCATCATCCGGGATCCAACCCATCCGCCAGGAAATGGATAGGCAAGCATCCCATCCAAGATTCATTTGTTTGGTCATTCATGGGATGTGCTGCAGGGGCCAAGTGTATTGACCCACAGCCATGTGTATATGTATGTATTTACATTTATATATATACTATGTCATTTTTGTTTTTTACAATATATGTCAATATTTATATATATATATATATTCTCTATTATGCTTTGCCGTTTGCATGCCTATATATGTGTACATAATTGCACTTGGCATTAAGGTCAGGTGTTAGCCCGGTAGCGTTTGGGACAGCACCACGATTCATGGAATGTCTTTTGTTTCCCCAACTTGGGGTGTCTAATTTTTGTGCCATGCCCAACATCTCATCTCTAGTTCTTTCAATTCAAAAGGGGGTCGGCCAATTCCGTTGGGTTGGTTGCTTGCTCGGTTGTTTGGATTGTGGCTTGTTTTGTTGATTTGTTGTTGCTAAAAAAGCCTTTGCCACACTGGTTGGTTGCTAATATATGTTCACTCGCGTATAAACAAGACAGTGTCTACAAACTACGTATATAGTAGATATATATATATATGTAGATATATGGGCTCGGTGCTTTTTCCGGGCCCGCATAAATAAGTAAATAAATATATATATATGATTATATATGTATGTATGTGCAAATCTCTATATGTTATGTATATATGTATGTATATATATATATATATATCTTCTCAAAAATACATATTGATTTAAACATATATATTACCAAATACATATATACATAGATATATGTATATATATATGTATATATGTTCTTTTAGAAAAAAGGATGTACGTAGTTCATGCACTCTTATTCATATACATGTGTCAAAGGAAAACTGCTGATGACATTGGTCCAACGTGCCACCGTGCCACGCGCTGCGAGCAGGCGCTTCATCATGTTCTCTCCAGAGATGATGAAGCAAGCGCAGAACATGATGGCCAACATGTCCCCAGAGGCCCCAGCGTTGCTGGCAAGGGCGGGCAGCAAGCACCATGTTGTGCCTTGATCAACTATTCCGTGGATCAAAATGGTCATGGTGTCATGAATCCTATTCTGTAGATGCCCAATACAGGATTCATGATCCAACTATTGTCCAATAGTTGGTGATTGATGACCAAATCATCCTAGCTGGAAGATCCAATTTTCTTAAGGCATGACCATCCCTTGGAGCAAGTTGAGCTCTTGCTACCCCGCTTCTTGAGGCTGATCGTAAGCAAGCGTTATGGTCAATTCTAATGACATGATTTGATATCGTGGTTTCTCAAGCCATAGAGGGACCCAAAAATAGTTGGTTTATTGTTTGGAACTCTTATTCATGGATGGTTTCGGGGGGGGCTATTTTGAGAGACACGCATATGATGACTCAATGGTACTTATTGGTGGTGAATAATGGTTGATGCAGTTGTGAAGGCTCATTATCCAGGTTGATCAAGAATAAGTCCTGTTTCCTTTGGCCCTGTCCCGAGTTTTGACCGCCACCAGGACATGCAGAAAATGACTCAGATGGCGGCCAACATGGACCCATCAGTCATGGACACTTGCTGCGAGAGATGATGGTGCGGTGAGTCTGGAAATCTCTTTGCCATTGATAGAGGGGTTTTTCAGAATAGGGGACCCAAAAAATGGATTGTTATTTACTATAAATGACTATTAATGGATGATTTGGGGGGCCCCCTATTTTGAGAAACCATCATATAGGGGTTGTCTTAAAATGGGAACCCCAAAGATGGATGGTTTAGGAGTGAAAACAATCAATATTGGATGATTTGGGGGTACCCCCCCATTTTAAGAAACCATCAAATGCTTTTGTGTTGCCTACGATAAATCGATGGTTAACCAGTGTGCCGGGAGTCTCGGGAGTCATTGGATAGTTATTTTGCTGGTTGCCAGTACACAAGTCCTTATCCTTGGTGAAGACGTCACCGATTTAGCTATGGATTACACTGATAGTCAAAAATGGTTCATGATGCTTCCCCAACAATAGAGACAAGAATTCGCGGTACTTGTGATAAACCCATGCGTTTGGGCATCATCCATCCTGCTTGTGGGAACTATATTGGGCTTCTTTGAGTTTTGGGGATACAAGATTGGGCAGTGCTAATTTTCGTATGCCATGCATTGGCATAATATTCTACATGACTTTCTGATGGACACTACTGTACTGAAGATCAGACGTGCAACCAGCACTGACCCAGGAAAGTATGAGAAGTGAAATAATCAGGCCTACTATTTTGTGAGATAACGAATTAGGTGCAAGCATTCTCACAGAAGTTTCAGGAACGCTGCTAAAATTATCATAACATCCTGTTTGTTCTAAACAGAAACCGCATTAACATCTCAGACAGACAGCCCCATTTGTTCCTTATAAAGTCAAAGCCACTGACTCCGTAGTCGATCTAATTGCACATATTCATATGTACATTCCACTAGAATAATTAACTCATTTAAACAAGAACAAACAAATACATGAATATATATATATATATACACCTTTATTTATAGATATACAACTTATATATACACACACGCACATGTTATGTACAAAGCTGGCCAGCCATTTCAGTCGTCCATTGATAGCTCTTGGTTCCCGCATTAAACACTGCATCGACACGTACGGATGTGCTATGGGTGACCTATTTGCGTGTCACCAGCCGTGCATCACAGGGGTTACCGCAGAACCATTGTTGAGGTATGGTGCATCAGCTACTGATTTTATCCCAGTCAGTTCCGCTGGTACCACGGGGTCACCGGGGGCGCGCTGAGGAGTCAATGATGAAGAACATGGGTGGCCCCGCTGCCAACGGACTCGACTCCAGCCAGATGAAGGAGCAGATGAAGAGAATAGGCCAAATGAGCCCAGACGAGCTCAAGTCGACGCTGGGTAGCGGAGAGTGACGCAGGTGACTGATTCTTTGATGCTTCATGATCTACAAGTATGCTTAATTGCAGTTGATTAATGATGGTTTGTAAGCCACAATTGTTAATCATACTTTTTTGTTTAATCATACCTCTTATTTGTTTAATCATACCTATTTGTTTAATCATACTTATTTGTTTATCATTATATTGTAATTAACTACAGTTGATTGATAATGGTTGGATAAACATGAATCATAGTGTTTCAAGTGTTTGTCATTTGACTCTTGGGCTGGAGTTGCGACTTTACCCCATAGATTTGTTGTGGTTGTGTTGTTGCTTTTAAGCCCAAATGAATCAGAAGCTAGGACATAGCTGAGTATCAACCAATCATTTTACTGTACAACGAAAGGCGTTGTGGTTTCACCTTCACAATACCCAGCCGTTGATGTGTGAAGAGGCTACCTGATAACGAGGAAAACCTTTCCGAAGTCAAGGCAAATCCAACCAAAGCCCCAGACATTGGCTGTTCCGGCCTTTGAACGCCATAGCTACTCTCTGGTAAACTAACTTGGAAGTAGAAAATCCACCACTCATAATGGTTTTACCTGTAAAAACTGGTGACTTTCAGCTTCCGGGTTAGTTTACCAGAGTGTATGTCTGTGCGTGTGTGTTGTTATTTGCTAGTTTGTCCATCCATCCGTGTTGACTGCTCTACATTGCCGCTACTCTTCCTACACCTCTATGAACACACAACTTCTGACGTGTCGCACATGATGTTCCCCACCTTTTTCTGCACCAAATCGTTGCAGCCAGGAACATGAACCAAGCTCAACAGCAATATGGTGGGCAAAAACAATACATGTACAACGCCTCGATGACCCTCAAGAACCAGGGCAACGACGAGATCAAGGTTTGGAGCTCGTGCCTCCTTGGGTGCTCCTCACAAGTTGGTTCAATCCATGGGTTGACAACCATGGTGTGTTACAGCCGAGAGTCACTCCAACGGATATGAATAGTTCCTGGGAGAAGGAGGCCATGGGAGAGCCCTGAAACTTCATGTCGGTGATAGCATTTACATGACTGCTTGGGATTCCCAGAATGAGCACCAGCAACCGGCATTGGTTGATATGGAATCATCCGAAACTGCTTTTGGACCAAAACTCGACATGCGGAGTTTGGGGTTGCCACATTTCATGGTTCACCCCCTGAGAGAAATGACCCGGCTGATGCTTTGGGTGTGCTGGAATGGGGTACGCTATTTCTAACGATCCATGAAGATATTGGGTTCACAAGAGCAACCAATTGTGCACAGAGGGAGTTTGTCAACCACAAGCATGTAATTAGCCATTTTATTGATCGAACCATCATTATCAATGACCAATCTAAACGATTCTGAACCATTCTTAAGCATTTATCAACCATTTTAAACCAGTATTATGAATTATCACATGGGATTTATTGTATCACAAGACTCTCACGTCCACACTATCCAACTCGCCAGTATGATTGGATGTGTTCTAGATGGCTTGCCAACGCGATTATTTAATAGCATAAACGTCCCCAAATGTGCAAAACATGAGACAGAGTGTGGAAGCATTTTGAAAGATATGTACATATCTATACACATAGTTGTGCACATATACTTTTGGAATACTTTTTATGATATGTTAGCCAATGCCTCAGTTTTCCCCAGAATTGCAAGATGCACAAAATATTGTGTCTATGTATGTATGCACCAGTAGCAGTATTTGTAAATCTCTCCCTCTCTATGTATCTATGTATCTATGTATGTATGTATGTATGTATGTATGTATGTATATATATATATATATTTGATTATGTGTCTATAGATATATACAATTACATGCTTATTTCTGTATACATAGTATTTCTGTGTGGGCATGCTGATATTGAATGTCTACAACTTGGACCCACGTACCTCAATGCATACTGCGGCACATGCAAACACACATGCAGCCGCCCTTCCATAGTTCAACATGTAACATAGAGCAGATAGATAGATAGGTAGATGGATGGATAGATAGATACTTAAAATAGATAGATGATTAGATGAAGATAGATAGATAAATGTATCGATAGATAGATAGATAGAGAAATAGGCAGAGGCATAAATAGATATCATTCGCTCTAAAAAGTGCTTCAGCGTCACTTTTTTCAGGCGCAGAAATATGGCGAGGCCTTGAAATCGTACAGCAAGGCGCCGTTTGGGTAGCTACCGGTTGACCCAGGATGAAGCTAAACCCTAGGTTTATTAATTGCGGCGGGGGTACATTTAATGGGAAACCAAGGCTTTTGGGGGATACCCCCTATTAATCAACCAGGGGTTTATTAATCCTGGGTAGGCACTATTTACCAACTCAAGCACAATCAATAAGGGGGGCACCACCTTGGACAAAACATTGGGTTCCCCCAGGGCCAGGGAAGCTGCAGCCACATATGGTCCATGCAGAAGCCAGTTGACTGGTTCATCATGGTTGACCGATGTTGATGGTGATTCATTACTATGGTCAATTGTAGTCAATCATGGGGAATCATTCCCAGATTTGTTCTTCGCTCTTTCTGGGAAAATCCAGGTCGGATTGAACTGGTGGTTAAAACTGAGCTTTGGTGACCACAGCTAAGGGCAACAGCTGCGGCCTTGTTTTTTACTTGAGCCAAATGTTCAGCACCGTTTGTGCTTGAATGCTTCTCGATTTATGCCATCGTTTGCAGGGGCAATGCTGTGCGGAAATGCGCAATGCTGTGCGGAAATGCTGATCTTCTTTCAGAAGTTGTGGGGTTGGTGACATCCAAAACTCAAAACAGGCGTTTCCTGTTGATTTCCCATGATTTCCCCATCAACCGTCGACCCGGTGAGTATAGAGATACCATTGTTCAAAGGACTTTGATCAGCCTGGCATTGGATGGGGGGCTGGCGCCTGGACTATTCCCAGAATTGCAATAGAGTATGATATGATTTGATCAATCGACAAACGGCTGTTCAGGAAATCATTGATCATAATTAAACCATCCTTGATCACCATCAACCATCATTGACCACCATCACCCATCATCAACCATCATCAACCATCATTAACCACCATCAACCTTCATTGACCAGCATCAACCACCATCATTAACCATCATTAACCATCATTAAGCACCACTAACCATCCTTAAGCAGCACCAGCTTATGAACCAATGACCGCCTTTTCCAACGGTGGCACGTTCCCCACCGTGCTGAGCTCAGCTCGCCTTGCGGCCAGGCGCTGGAAAACTTGAAGCCTTTTGGTGGCGATGAGCCTTGGTGCACAGGGTCCTTGTGCAGGGCTCGGTTCCCTGGGGGTTCCCTCGGTTTTCCCTGGGGGTTTTCCTAGGGTTCACTGGGATTTCCTTCAAGTTTCCCTAAGGTTCACTGGGTTCACTAGGGTTTTCCTTGGGGTTCCCGGGTTCACTGGGGCAGCCGACCATAGACTTCGGCTTGCTTCTTGATGTTTCCCGGCCGTCAAACTTTGGGATTCGGTGCTACTTGGGAGTTGCCACCCACATTTTGACTTGAGAAATCACCAGGGAGTTGACCCCTATGACTTATAGCAGACCCACCACTTGGTGAAACGCCTCATTTCTTCGGGCCCCAAACAACCCCTTGGATCAACTATGGCAGGGGCCCTCCCGGCAGTGTGCCATGGCTCCTAGGACGTCTCACAGCTGCGCTTATCGCTGCTGCTGAACTCGGCCATGTGCCACTTGAAGCTCAAGGCTCCGGAGAAGACTATGGAGGCGCCGAGCGAAAGGTGGTGCTTGGGGATGGTTGGCTGGTTGGGCTTCAGGGTGGTTATGGTTGGTAAGGGCTGAGGTTAAGGTTGGTGATGTAAAACGTTAAGGTTGTTGGTTGAGGTGAAGGTTGAGGTTAAGGTTGAGATAGAGGTTGTTGAGTGGTTGGGATTTTGTGGTTTGCTTTGGTTTGGTTTGGTTGGGTTGGATGGATAGTTTGCCGTCTTGACGCAACTGCGAACATTCACCACCATAAATGGTACTCCTGCTGGTTCTTCTCCCCTAGGCCCTAGGGTTGCCGGTTCTTCTTCCCTGCCACCCAGCGGTACAAACACTGTTGTAGTGAACGCGGTTACCGGTCGACCTGAAGTGACCAGGAAGTTGCTACATCAACCACATTGATGGTCGATAAGCCACCCATTTTGAAAGGTAAATCTCTAGCTGGTTGGTGGTTTGAAACATGTTTTGTTTTCCCTAATCAGTAGTTATTACCAATTGGTTGGTTGATTGATTTTTTTTTACTGGGTTGGTTCAACCTCCAACCAGCTAGCTGTTTTGTGAATAAACTGATTTTTACCGTTGTTGTTGGTCATTTTCCCGGATAACTAGCCAGTACAGTAACCAGGGATTTGCCATAGCTAGCCATTCTCCAACCCGATCGAATGACAGATCCTCCAGGTCTGTGAAGAAGCGCTCCAAATCAATAGCAAGAGCGTGAAGGCCGCGCTGCCCTGGAGAGAACCGTTGGGTTTCTAGGTTAACCAAGAGTTAACCAATCTACATAATATAGGTCGATAACAACCAACAATGGTTTAATCAATGGTTTATATTCCCTATATTCCCTATAATTGTTGGTTGTCAACCAATGGTTCAATTTATAAGAATTATGGGTAACAACCAATGGGAATTAACCGTGGTTAACCAATGGTTCCTTGGTTTACTCTTATTGATAGGTTAACAAATGGTTAACCAATGGTTCATGGTTAAGAGTATATAGGGAATAACAACCAACAATTGCAGGGGATGTACCGACTATCTATGGCGGTTTCTCAAGATGGGGGGACCCCCAAGATGGTTCACAATAGTTGGTTTATATACTGCCATGAATTATTATCATGGTTGACTTGGGGGACCCCTATTTTGAGAAACCACCACATCTAGAATCTAGATCTATAAGAAACAGCTATCACAAATCTATTCCAAAACAGTTGGGCTGGTTTTGGTTGGTTGTTTGTTGCCTGATTGTACTACCAACATCAGCATGGTAACTGTCAGAAGGTAAACACGAGGAAGACTGGAAGAACTGTACTCCTTGTCAAGTACTGTTCTGTAGTAGATCATCCAGAAGAATTCAACAGGATCATCCAGGAGAATCATTCCAATGTCGCACCCCTTGGGGAACCAGAGAAACGGAGCTCACTTCTACCTGAAAGCCATGTGAAAGCCGTGTGTGGTGAACATGCCAAACCAAACTCATCTTCTGAGTGGTTCACCCCATCATGACCTCACCTTGACTGGGTCACATGGATGGGTGTCAAGCCATAGACCCTCCAATCATCCCATAGCACTCACTTTTTGGAAATAAACCATCCAGAACAGGCCAGTCAACCAGTTTATTAACCAAATTTTTAGTGATAATTTGATTAACCAGTTTGTAAACCATCCATAACTTTAAGGGAACCTCCCAGTTCGTGGCTCAAGACTTGAGCACCTTGCGACTGATGCCGGCACCGCCACCTTTGCCAGGCCCTGTTCCGCCGTGGTCTGGCGCGCGTAGACCTGGGGCAGTTGGCCGAGGGGCTTGGCGACATCAAATTGGCCTCCAAGCTGTCGCCAGAGGAGCAGCTGAGCAGCCCATGGTGGCCATGGTGATGAAGGGTGGTAGATGGTGGATTATTCCAGTGGTTAATAGTGGGTAATAGTGATTAATAGTTGGGAATAGTGGTTATATAACTCTATGGTGTTTGATAACCATGGTTTAGAGTGGTTATGCTGATTTCTGACATCCGGGCCCCAAAAATGGTTGGTACAGTGTAGATGGTCAATAACGGATGATTTGGAGGTACGTACCTGCATTTTGAAAAACACAAAACATCCAGTTAGTGGTGAGTGGTGAGTGGTTGGTGATTGGTTGGTGGTGAGTGGTTGGTGGTGCTTGGTTGGTGGTCAGTGGTTAGTGGTTGGTGGTGATTGGTGTTTGATGGTTGGTGCTGTCTTCAGTGTTCACTCGCACGCCGGTCGGAGATGGTCCAACGAGTCTCGCCGTTCCTCGGAAAACAGCCGGCTGTTCTCACAGCGTTCGGTGATCCAGAGGCAAACCCATGGCCGTTCCCATGGTGATTTATAGTGGTTAATGGTTGATGATAGGGGATAATCAATAGAAAAAATGGGGGGCATACCTCAATCTTAAGTAGAAAGAATGGGGAACATACCTCAATCTTAAGTGACCAACAAACGGGTAGATGAACATCCCAACATATACTAGTTCGGTCGTCTATGGGACGCGAAGGGCTGGGGTACCAGGTATTGACCCATAGCCATGGTTCCTTGTGGGTGGGATACCCATATTTCTCATATTTCGTGACATCCCGACATGAGCCAGTGCCCACACATCCATCTAAGCAACAGCACTGAGTCAACGCACAAAGCACACCCCAGCTGGCAGCGAGCTTTTGATAACCTTGGTACATCACCGATTGAGCTAAACTGATGGTGTGCTGAATCTCCCATTAAGCATCATCCACTTCCACCATGACATTCTGTATTTGGTCATCATTTGCCCTAAGACCAAACCCAAGAGTGATACTTCTACCAGATGGCAATATAGTTAAATCCACTACTCTTGGTAGTGATTCTCCTCGAGAGCTCGCCATTCCTAAGCATTTCTCAGCATTTTGGTGGCCAACCGCCAAGGTGAATCACTAGGAACAACTTGCTGCGGAACCTCGCAGTTCACCATAGGACAAGACCATCACCAGCGAGATGGAAAGGGTGGAGAAGGATGTCTTGGGAAAAGGCGCCTGGCGTTGGCATTGCGGGGTGCAGTCATGGGCGTTGACAAATCGGTCATGCGCACGGGGACCGAAGGCAATTGGAAAGTGAAGAATGATTTCTTTCAAACAAACTTGTGGAATGGCTTAGCTCTCTGAAAACAAAATCCAGGTCTGACCTTTTGTCAATGACCTCACGGTGATTAATTATGAGCACCACGAACTGTTGGTTTCCAGGTTCATCCCCGGCATCCCGTTGTGGTGAATCCAGCCGTCCCTTGGAGCCCAGTTGGTGTCAGTTGATGTGGGATTCCACCAGTGTCCAGATGGCCATCCGTGGTTGGGAGGCAGCGAGGCCAGGAGCGGATCAAAATCAATCATCAATTGGTTCTCAACATCAAGTGATGAATG
The DNA here is from genome assembly GCA_009767595.1 of Symbiodinium kawagutii. Lineage (NCBI taxonomy): Eukaryota > Dinophyceae > Suessiales > Symbiodiniaceae > Symbiodinium > Symbiodinium kawagutii. Next base: position 61,675 of record VSDK01001740.1, on the reverse strand, counting down.
AAGGATATGAAGGATCAAAACCTGTCACTTGACCACCATCCTTCTCACCATTCACCATCGCCAGGCGTGTCACTGGCAGATGTCGACGCGGCGACTGAAAAGGCTGAGGCAGCGTCAAACGCCACCGCAGGCGGGGAGGTCGATGGGGGACACATGATGGACGCTGATTGATGATGCTTAGTCATGGTTTATATTGGCATATAGTGGCGGATGACGGGTATTGGTTGCTGGTTAGTGGTCTACTGATGGTTATTCATGGCTAATGATGGATATGAATTGTTTAATTATGGTTATTCATGGCTCATGAGTGAAATCAACATGATTAACGATGGAATGTAGTAGTTAACACTGGTGGATGATGGTTCATTACAGTCATTACTGATGGCTGTAGTCATGACAGCGAATCAGAACGGATAACGAACAAATTATTGGCCATGCTATTGACCATTGGCAATGGTCAATAGCATGGCCAGTTTGTCGTAATCATGAACCACCAGCCATACTGACTACTTCAAATACAAATCCATCAACACCCTGGTACTTTGCTAGTCTCAGCATGGTGGAGCCCGGCCCGATATGAATTCCTAGCGCCCATGGCGCAGTTGTTGCCTGGTGCTTCTAGCCGCTTCTTAGCCGGGATGTCCGGCTGTTCGTCAAGCATCCACCCTAACAACACAACTGAACTTGACGACCTGTCCGTTAGTGAACCGCTGGATGTCAAGTATTCGCTGGTTATCGTTACTTCAGGTTGGAAAGATAGATTATTTCTCTGAAACCGTTGAGCACTCCAGGCTTGGATGTCAACCATTGCCATTTTGGGTACAGATTTTGCCATTTCTATTGTCGCTATGTTTGTCCTCCTATTGCTACTTAATTACTTCTTCTATTTGTATGTATGATGTAGTTGTTGGTCAGCATTCCGAGGTCGATGGTTGCTATCTCTAGTTTTCTTTTCCTGCATGCCTTGGGTAGCTTGCCGTGCTTGTACCATTTCCCGGCGACTCATGCTGCTATGCCATCACTTTGACCCATATTCTTTGCTCTGGGGATGATGGTGTAAGCACAAATCAATCATGGTTATCTGAAAATTGATCGTTGTTGATTTCTCTCACACTTCACCAGAATATGGTGGTTTCTCAAGTTCCCCAAAAGCTTTGGTTGGTTCGCTATTGTAAACGCAAATATAACTTAAAGGATGAACTAAAGGATGATAATTGGGGGTACTCCGGGTACTCCTATTTAGAGAAACCCCCATATGGTGGTTTCTCAAAATAGGGGTACCTCAAAAATCATCTATGAATAATCATTTTTAGTAATAAACCAACCATATCAGGGTACTCCTATTTAGAGAAACCCCCATGTGCCCAGCATTTTGGGACGGGTGGCTGTCGCACTTTCAGCTTTTTGGGACGTGCAGGTGCTTCAGCCTCAAGTTCGTCCAGTTGGCCTCCCGCTGGTAACATGGAGAAGGCGTCCGGGGGAACATCCCTAGGGCCGTGTGCTCCGAGACTGGTACACCAGGACCCAATCCATGAATGCTTCCAAGTGGATTGGTTTCATTTGACTTAGACTCTGGTAAAGAAAAGTGGAAGTGAAAAAAACCAGGCTTTACCTACCAAAAGGGATGATTTTCAGCTTCCAGGTTAGGTCATCACAGTGGAACGTCCAAAGTTGCTTCTTCCAAACCATGTTTCATAAACCATGAAGCTGGGGGGTACATGAGTAGTGGGCGAAACCAAACGTTTCTTCAGCATTGGCTCATGAGCGGCTAGTGCTGAAACCTTTCGACACTCAAATTTTGGACGGCTGGGGGAAGTCAAGTAAAACTGGATCAGCATAGATTGACAATGGGGACAAACGCTCAAAGTCCACAAGGAATCGTGCTCGGTGCTTGGAGGGCCCCAGGTTCTTTCCTACTTGCACTTCAACAACCATCAAATTTCAAAGCTGAATGTTTTGGGCTAGCATTTCTGGTGCTTCTTGGTACTTATACGTTTGTGTTTCGTGAATATAACATTTGTCCCTCACCGTATTTCTGTATTTCTGTTATACATACGGTAATGACAACATTTGTTTCAATGAATCTCTCAGAATCTCTTTCCAATTTCTACATACTCATTTTTTACAAACTGACAAATGGTGGTTTCTCAAGTCATAGGGGTACCCTCTAGTCATCTGATATTAATCGCTTAGAGTGAGAAACCAACCATAACTTTGGGGGTTACCTATGGCTTGAGAAACACCCATATGGTTGGTATATCCCGAACTATTTTTGCTCGTTATCCCCAGCTGCATTGACCACTATCCACTAGATAACCATAGTTTCTTAACTCACGGGCATGTATTTGCCATCATTAATCATTGTATTCCCCTGCAGTGGTTGCTTATGATGTCCTATAAACCATTATAATCCCCATATTAAACCTCAACCGTTGGTTCCCCTATCGTTTACCCTAATATATCCACTAATAGCTTGTATATCATTGGAGAAACCACCAATATAGTTGTTTAGCCTTTATTGTACGTTGGTTGTCTCCTATCATTGATCATTATGATCCCCTATCAGGGGATAACCGGCAAATAAAGGTGAGTCAAGATCCTCTAGTTGTTGGTTATTGTTGGTTGTAACCTTGGTTGTTCAACCTCATTAGTGATTCTGTATTGTTGCTTATTCCGAGTTATCCCCTACGATTCATCACTTTAATCCCCTACAAAAAATAAAGAAAACCAATTGGCAGTAGGTCAAAACCATGTACGCCGGGTTCCCCTAGCATGAACCATTGTTTTCCGCACGATTGTTGGTTGGTTATCCTCCATCATTGGTTGGTTCATATTGACCCATAGCCATATATGGTTGGTAGTATATATATATATATTTATGCCTCGCTATTGTTACTTATTATACCCTATTATTACCCATTAACCAGCATACCCTATTATTACCCATTAACCAGCGAGTTATAACCATTGGTTGGTTGGTAGCCATAAGTGTTGGTATGTCTCCCCTATACTTGTTACTCATCATCCCCTATCATTAACCATTAGCCAGCTATTTTTGGTTGGCTAATTGCTTGACCCATAGCCATGTATAGTCGGCATATGCCCTACTATTGTTACCTCTCATACCCTATTATTAACCATTATAACCAGCTAGTCAGCTAACCATTGGTTGGTTGGTTGGTTGGTTGCGTGATCAATATGTGTACCCCCAAATCATTGTTGATTATACCCGCTTATTAACCCTTATTAATGGTTGGTTGGTTGGTGAACCGCTTGACCCAGCTCGCCAATTCAACCTAGTGACCTGTGCTTCCTGGGGAGCAGCTCGTCCGGCCGCCCATCCGACAGGCCATGGAGCAGCTGTCCAGCAACCCGGAGATGTTGAACCAGGCCACTGAGGCCATGAAGAACCTCTCCCCGGAGGACAGCGCCTGTGGTCACAAGTGATGGGAAATAGCTGTGATTTATTTATCTATTTATCTTTTTATTTATTTATTATTTGTAAATATATATATATATTTATATTATAGATATTCATATATCTATCTCTATTAGACCTATATTCTAGCGATATGTATCTATATGTAAACATTCAATGTATCAATATGTAGCAATATGTGGCAATATAACGCCCAATTCCACCCCTTTGCCCGGAGGTCAAAGGGTGGGAAGTGCTGGTTCATGATCAACCACGTTGTTCTCATCATAGGATCCAATGGGCCACCCTAGCGAAGCCACTATGTTCTTATCATGGAATCCAATGGGCCAAAACTGTGACACAGCCACCCGAGCTCAGCACTGACCCATGGGTGCAGGGAACCTCTGTGGTAATCATGATGATGCTGATGATGAACATGATGATGAACATGATGATTCCCGTCCTCGTTGACGTCACGGGCAAAGTGTGGGAATTGCTCGCACTAGTTCTAAGAATCATAATAATATTTTAGTAGTACTTAGTACCAGTAGTATTAGTCGAAATGTTCACAATTTCAGTAATATCAATAAGCGTACTTCGAATGACAACGGCAGTTGTAGGACCGGACAACCCCACACGTCACAGACTCTATCAACCACATGAGTACAAGATGGGAATGGACGAATCGTTTGCGATGTTGGTGGTTGGGATGGCAATGATATGTAGATGATGACGACCGCGAAACAGAGGAGCTAACAGCATTTCCAACGAATTACACTTCCAATCATTCACATGCACAATTTCACACATCTCACAACACTATTTCTAACAATTCACCTATCGCACACACACCGCACCACTTTCGCACAATCCACACATCCCGCAACACCATTTCTCACACGTATCTCACACCGCCATTTCCCACAAGTCAGACATCTCACAGCATCAATCTCTTCATTTTATTTTCATGATTTGCGCATCCCACAACACCATCTCTCACGATTCACACACCTCACAATTCCATCTCCCATAATTCACATATCTTACAACACATCTCACAACACCACATCTCACAATTCACACATCTCACAACACCACATCTCACAATTCACACATCTCACAACACCATTTCTCGCAATTCACACATCTCACAATTCAATTTTTTATAATTCACACATCTCACAACATCACTTCTCACAATTCATACATCTCACAACACCATTTTTCACAACTCACAAAAACACATCAAGCAGCCAAAAGCACAGCCAAAAGCAGATAAGATTGACCAGAAATGTCCAAAAGCAGCCAGAAGCAGCCAAAAGCAAGCCAAAAGAAAGCCAAAAGCAGCGAAAACCAGGCCAGAAGCAGCTAAAAGCAGCCAAGAGCCAGCAAACAAACAGCTAGAAACAGCTAAAAGCAGCCAAAAGCTAGAAGCAGCTAACAGCAACCAGAAACAATTAAGAAGAGCCAAAAGCAGCCAAAAGCAAGCCAGAAGCCGCCAGAAACAGCCGAACGTAGTTAAGAGCAGCCAAAAGCAACCAAAAGCGCGACGATGCGAACAATTCATTTGCACCACGGCCTCGCCGGCGCAGGTGCTGCCATGGCTGTCGCCAAGAAAAAATATTTTACAACTGGACACGGGAGCCAGCGTGCGCCCAAAGAATTAACATAGGCTGCTCACTGGCATAGGCTGCTCACTGGATTTTTTGGCCGGGGTAGGTTTGCTTGACGTCAAATCAATCGGTGCAATAGACCATGTTCTCAAACGTTCTTTGACTTCGGTTTGCTCGCGCGGTTAACTTCTATCGAATGTCCCGTAAGGATTTGTGGATCAAAGTCTACCTCGCTTCCAGACCCAGACAGAGCCATGACGGTGGTTTTGCAATGCGAATTGCGGTTTGCCAAAGCCGATGAGCCACTAGGGGTTTTCGCCGAATACTTCACGATTAGAGGCCTGCTATCGAAGAGGGGGCAGGGAAGTTGATGGTTTTGTGTCAAAATAAGTTTCGGCAAAAGAAATTGTATAATGGTTGTGCTCCATCACGCCCGCCCCGGCCAGGTACTTATGTGGGGCAGCAATTCTGGCATTGCCCTTGGGGCATTCGGGAAGGAACCTTCCTGCATGGGACTAGACTTCATTCCCTGCACACCCGGTGTTCGAACCTTCGGTGGGGAGAGGTTGCGGGCAGCGCCATCTGCGTCGCAGAGGCTGCAGGGCTTATTCCTAACTGGCGTCACCCTGTCGTGTGCCTGCTTGCGGGCTCGGCAACCAATTTTCTTGCAGACGCGCTGATGTCAGACTCCTGGGAAGAATTCCGGCTTCGTGGCAAGAAGACAGAGCGGGAGCATGTGGAGCGCTGGTTTGGGATTTGTCTCCCAAGGCTGCGCGGGCAATGCTGCGAGCAGCGTTTCTCACCGCGATAGGCCTTGGGGAAACCGCGGTATATAAATAGGTAGCGAACCGTCTGGCCTACCTCCTGGGTGCGGTTTGGAAGTAGCCATCCAGTGACCGCAGGTCATAATTAGAAGCCTCGGCGTTCCTTACAACCCAGTTCCAATTTGAAGGGGCTTGTAAAGAGCTGGTCCTCTCCTGCGGCGGTGCTCTGGCAAGTAGCTAGAGACCGTATCTATCATTGTCAAACGTAGTTCCATTTCAGACCATGCCATCATAAAGAAAGACAAAGCATTTTACACAGATTCGCATACAATATTCTCCAAGGTACACGGCCTCCATTTTCTTGGGAGAGACCACCGCGTTGGCGGCAACTTCTGCGCGCCGCCTCAACGCCAAGCGGCGCAGACGCTTCCCTAAGTCTCGAAATGACCTAAATTTAAAATTTAGGTATTTTGAGAATTTAGTAATTTTGATGAGTTTAGGTCAAAAATTTATGTAAATTGACTGGCTTACTAAATTTGAAGTGCATCAAAACTGCATCACACCATTTTCAAAGCGCATCAAAACTGCATCAAAACTGCATCACACCATTTTCAAAGAGCATCAAACATGCATGACAACATTTGCAGAATTGCAGCAAAAATGCATCAATCTATTTGTAAAAATGAAGCAAAACTGCATCAATATATTGTGTTGACAAATGAATGAAAATAAGTTTTCAATGATTCCCAAAGAAAAAAATTAATCAGTCTCAAGAAAGTCTCAAGTAAAAAACCGAATCAGTCTCAAGTAATTCCCATGTAAACCTGGTTAGTTTCAAGTAAATCCCAAATAAAGGCAGCACAACTCAAGTAAATTTGTTTGTTTACTTGAATGTGGTTTGTTTTCACGTTTGGGTTTACTTGATGTTTGAATCATTGCTGGTCAGCAGGCCTCAAGTAACATACACAAACCCAAATAAATCTTGCCTCGGTGCAAAGCAATCTTCTTGGTCTGGCCAATGTCTCCAAATGTTTCACTCTCCAAAGTACCAAATGCTTTCCACATGGTTTATTGGAAATGCATTTCAAAATTAGTGATGGGTCTGTGCTCAAGTAAAGAACTCTCGGGCTCTTTTTTTCCACCTTAGCAGAACCACTTCTCGACCAGGTGATCTACACCAGTCTTATTTGCATTTTGCTCAGTTCAGATACCAGGATTGTCTCGGTCTCTTTGCCAGGTTCTGTATAATCTCTGTACATCGCCCGATTTCCATTGCAATCCCTTTCCTATCTCCACTTCGTCCTGGACCCTTCAGGGTGCCAAGAAGAAGAGCTAGAAGGTAACCGCAGTGCAGAGACTCTTCCAGAAAAGAGAATAAAGTGTTACTTGAGAGGAATTCACCTGCATGTTTACTTGGGCCAGTCTTATGTGAGCATGTACTTGAGATTTTTGACATTAATATTTTCTTGAGATAGTTTTACATGAGCAGCTCATGGAAACATTGATGAACCATAACTTGTCTAAACAAAGATTACTGATGTATGCGTTTCAGTGAAATCTTTTGGACAAATAATCTTATTTATTGTTTTTTTCCGCAAAATTAATTTAAAATTACGTAGAGAAATGATGAATTTTCAAAGGCACTTTTGATGCATTCTTGATGCATTTTTGATGCAATTTTGATGCGCTTTTGAAAAGTGCATCAAAATGATGCACTTTTGATTATATTTGATGCACTTTTGATGCACTTTTCGAAAATGCATCAAAAGCGCATCAAAAGCGCATCAAGAGTGCATCAAAATTGCTTCAAAAATTCATCATTTCTTTACATAATTTTGACCTATTTTAATGGATTTCTCACTGCAAAGGTCAGATTTTCAAAACTTTCTGGAATAAAAAATATTTCTTCTTATGTTGCATCATTATACATTGCGTGGGTAGGCTGAAGCATAAAGTTTACTTGATCGCTTGCTTGGTTCAGATTTACTTGCGCATTCCACTGACAATCTTTTTACTTGAGCACTTACTTGAGTCAGAGTTACTTGAGCATTCTATTGAAGCTCACTTTACTTGTGCACTTACTTGAGTATGATTTACTTGAGCGTTCTATTGGAAACAAGTTTACTTGAGCACTTCATTGAGTCAGAGTTATTTGAGCATTCTATGGGAAACAATTTTACTTGACCACTTACTTGAGTCAGAAGTATGTGAGCATTCTATTGGAAACAATTTTTACTTGGGCATTTACTTAAGACGCCATTCATTGAGCATTCTATTGGAAACCAATTTACTTCCCCACTTTTACTTGAGCATTCCCTCAAAACCATTTCACTGAATTTGTTTTGTTTGAGTCTCATTTATTGGGGCATTCTTTTGGAATGATTTTACCTGACGAAATTCTTGAGTGATTTCTTTTAATCATGTATTTGTTTGGCATCTGCTTCAAAGGTTACTTGCGCATAAAAAACATCCACATGTAAACTCAAGTACACTCAAGTCAACCCAAGTAAAGTCAAGGAAACTCAGGTACACTCAAGTAAAGTCCAGGAAACTCAGGTACACTAGAGCATCAAGAGTAGTCATACTCAGACATGGATTGGGCTTTCAAACTTTCTTGGGCAAGCAAACATAAAAATCAAAAACTTGCTGCTTGCAATGTCACAAGAAAGCGAATTTCATTTCACCAAATCTCAAGTACAGACACAATGTCTGCAAACATGCCTTACAAATGCGGTCCCCAAGACTGTTTTTGCATCTGCAAATGTCAAACACACAGACTGCAAAACACTGTTCGAACAGCAAAATATGTTCAAAAAAACAAGTGATTTGTGACCTTCCAAAATTTAGGTGACTTACTAAATTCAATTTAGTAAGCTTACTCAAAATTTACGTAAATTTGCCTTACTAAATTTCTTACGTAAATTCATCGAAATTACCTAAAATCTTTCATTACTAAATTTAGGTAATTTCGAGACTTAGGGTTGGCAGCAGGTCACTTTTCAAATTCATGTTTTTTGTTTTTTTTTTCGGGCTTTTCTTGCCGGAAGAATTGCCGAAGGTGTGGCTCACACGCTGGATCTTCACGTTTGCCCCGTATCCGAGGTTTTACATTGGTCATTTGGATTGCGCCTCCTATGCGCGTTGGCTGGTTGGGCCATCTTCCCCAGGGTATTCGCCTGTACTAAGCAACCTCGGTCCTGGACGGCAATTTGCGCACGAGCTGTGAGAAATACATGGACTTATTTGCAGATAGACAGGCGTGTCGCAACTCTAACACGCGGGCAGTGTTCCGCCAGAGTACGTGCGCGCTCGAGCTGCTTTGAGCTCTGTGCAGTGATTTGGCAACGGCGGAAAGTGCCAGCGCTTCTGAAAGGTTAGCTTTGATTCGTGTCATGGTGGAATGTCTTGAGGCAAGTTGGGGGGGCGGCGCGGCAGATGGCAGCCAATGCCACCGAAAGCGCAGCTGAGCTGCAAGCATGATAGGAAGGGCAGGATCATGAGAAGAAGAGTTGACTATTGGAATTCCTGAAAATATTTGATCCCCGGCAAGACAAACAAAATTGCCAGGCTATCACTTTTTCACCCAGCCGCACGCCCACCCACCCACGCACCCCCACACTCCACACACCCCCCCGCCCACACACCCCCCCACCCACCCACACCCACGCCTACACCAACACCCACGCCCACACCCCACCCACTCCTGCGAAATATGGAATTTTTTAAGATGGTTATGTTTCCATAAACGCTGTTCCATTGTCAATGACAAGTCTACTTCTTAAGATGTCAAGTGCTCTCCTTTCTTTGAAAATTCATCAACGATCATCTGGATCTGCATTTAGCCTAAGCGTTGCCTGGGCACGGGTGCATCCACTTGCCAGTTTGGAAGGTGACCTGGAACCAATCTCAAGAGCGATATTCTGGCCACTTATCATAATGCATGTGAGTTGACCAAGTTGCCCTTTGAGGTCAGGTTTCGAAGCATGCTAGAGCACAAAGGAAGAAATAAATAGCAAGCAAGCAAAGTAGTGACATCACTGACTGGCCATAGAACGGCAGGTTTCACAACCTACGTCCCAAAGTTGACGCGCGAAATGCGCGATTGAAGAAAAGGAGTTTTGGAAGTTGTTGCCCTTTTCTCTCCGGAAAATGCCGGGTCAGTTTGTGAATCAATGAGGAAGCTGTGTTGCTGTTCTCACTTGTAGACCTGACCCACAGCTCCGCCTGGCGAAACTTATTTAAGGTTTCTTCGAACGCTTTGCTCGGACAGCGCTGCCTTGAAGGAATGGAAGGCGTGGTGTGCGGGACGCAACGCTTTGGTCACATCCCGGACTGGTTGCGGAAAGCGAGATTTGGACATCACCGCTATACTTGAGGACGTCAAGAAGCTGTGCCCAGCACCGGGGATTACAACGTGATGAGAACCGCAGTGGCGCTGGCCCATCAAACCGAGGTGCAGCCCACATCCACCAGCGCTTTCCGGCTTGCCGGCTGTCGCCTGACCTGTGGCACTTCTTGCTGCTCGGCGAATGCGTGAAGTCTATCAATGAGGTAGAAAACTTTTGAACAACTCTGTTTGAAGAAGTAACAACAAAAGCCAAACAAGTTGTCTAAGTTGTAACTCACTTTTCTTTTAGCTGAACTCACGTGTTGAGCAGTTTGAAAGTTTCCGAAGAGAAACGATCATTGAATAAACAGGACGGAGTTAGCTGAGCGTTTTTGCTTCAAAGGCAAGCAAAGCAGAGACTTACGCGACGAAATATTTAGGCTCAAGAAGAAAAGGATTTGAAGCGTTACAAGTGAAAGCCTTTGAAGTAAAAGCTTTTTGAGTGCTGTAACCCTTCTACATCCTACCATCCAGGGTTTAGGCCCCGCGCATGGTAGCGGAGCTCTAGTTTGCCGCAGTTAGTCCCAAACAGCTTGTGCGCAGCCTCAAAACCGGTCCGCGAAAGCATCCGTCACGAGTGTTTCAAGCGCACGGGAAGTGAAGGGTAACGAGGGGTCAGGTGAAAAAGAAGATGAACCGACAGACTTCGGCCGAGCAAGGCGGGTGGTTCAACGAGGCCCTGACCGTGCTGTGGAAAGAGCGTGCAGTGCTGCCAGCGGCTCATTCTGGTTGTAGGAATTGCTGTCAATCATGGGTGGTCCACGATTCCGGCGCAGTGGCGCCTAGGTCAACAGTACCAGCGGTGGGAAGTGGCGGTCCATGATACCACAAAGCCACCATGTGGGCCTTATGTTGTTCTCCTGCTGATGATGATGATGATGATGATGATGCTGATGATGATGATGATGATGATGATGATGATGATGTTATTATCATAGAACCTAATGGGCCACCCACAAAGCCACTATGTTACTATCATGGGATGCAACGGGCCAAAATTGCGACACACTCACCCGAGCCCAGCACTAACCCACGGGCTCAGGGAACCTCCATGGTAATCATGATGATGCTGATGATGAACCTTAGGTTTTTTTTTCCCGCTGATGATGATGCTGCTGCTGCTGATGATGATGATGATGACGATGATGCTGATAATGATGTTTATGATGAACCTGATGATGAACCATGATGATTCCCGTCCTCGTTGACGTCACGGGCAGAGGGTGGGAATTGCTCGTAATTTTAGTGGTGTATATTTAATTCACAGGCTTGTATGCATGCACCGTCAAGGTATGCATATAATTGTTTTTACATACAAAGTGATATTTAGATATGTACGTGCACAAACAAGTACTGTAGCGGCTCCACATGAGTTGACTAGGAACTAAACAAACGACAGGCGTATATTGATTGCCGCGTGAACAGTCTTAAGCGCCATGGCAGTCAAGATTGGTAAATGAAATATCGTGACGCTTGATTTGACATGTGGGCATGCCCTATGTTGATTTTATCCCGTACTCATGGTCAATACAAGCACCCCGTGCACAGGAAACACCCTAATTGTGCATCTCAAAAATGATCAGTTTTATTTTTGGATGTTCACTATTACTGTGCCACTGACCAGTGCAACAACGAGTGTCATCTCCGAGCGTTACCCAAGCATTAGAGGGATGATGGATCAGTTTCACCGCCTCATGTCGGTTCAAGGAATCGACTAATCAGATTTGATGTTTTTCCTGGCTGGTGGTTGGGAGGGAGCGAAGCCAGGAGTTCAGGGGTATTTTGTATCTGGATATCGTTTTTCATAGCCAAGGAATTACCTGGAGGGCCCTGACCAAGAAGTTTCGTTTGTTATTCCCACTGTCGGCTACATGCCAATTTTTTGCCAGCTCGTTTCAGCTCTGCAACTGAGGGATGGGTTGGTGAATATCACGTGTTTCCATGTCTGGTTTCACCAATACATGGTGGTCGTGGGCGTTCGTGATTCAACCATCATGAATCATGAACATCATATCACCCAGTCTCAGCTATCAGCAGCCACTTAAAGACACTCGATACCACTCGTCCCTTAGTCATGTAGTATGAACTAATTAGCAGTGATTAAACACTGTCAGGCAACCATAATCACCAGCAAAGGATTGATTAACCACGGATTATCCATCAAGTAACCACCAAGATCAATACTTGAAGGATTGGCCGACCACTTGGTATCCGTTAACTAGCAAAATTGAATAATTTACCATTTCTAACCACCATAGATCATGATTTAATGATCACCATGAATCATTTCTCACCAATTGAACTCCACTAATTACTTATTTGTTCAGCGTCGACTAGGTGTCGCCATTTGTTCACGATCGACCATTTTTTTAACATTTTTTAACCATCAACAAACAAATTGATTATATATAACGATTGCCCATTAATTTGATCATCAAATATTAGCCAAAACTATGAACCATAAATCCCATTTTCTAACCTTCAGTTGTCAGCCATTGACCAGCCACCCCAACTTGAAACAGGATTTAGAGCGCATGATGCAGTCTGCGCCGCTGCCACCGGGAGTGGATGCTGAAACGGCGCGGAAGCGAATGGAGGCGGCGAGCAAGCCCCCAGGGTGCCGGTTGAGCAGATTTTTTTTGGTTCTAGTGGCAAACTAATGGTTAATGATAGCTGCTGGGCAGATATCAAGAATCGGAATGCATAATTTTTCCAGTTTCTGGTGAATGAAAGTTGATTCTGAATATGAGATAAAGATATCAGCGGTGGAATCATGATACAATTTGTAAAACACAATACCTGACAAGGTATGACAAGGTTTGATGATCGGTATGACAAGGTATCAAACCATGATCTACCAGCTATCGTCATGAATGACCTTGGCCACTACTGGGATACAACCCCAATTCTCGGGTTCCCTACATGGCATCTTGCCAATGGTGCATGGCCAAGCGTCCCCTGGCCGTCGAACCAGGCGGTGTCGAAGAATCCCGAGATGTTGAAAACTGCCATGGAAAGTTTCAAGAACATCCCGGAGGAGGCCAGGGGTAGCGGGGCCCGCGCCAGCACCAACCAGGGCCGGTCGGCTGGACGTTTGTGGTTGGCGCCGGGGCCGGTATTGGACATGATGAATTGAGCGATGGTATTCTTGTTGCCTTGGTTGAAAATCCTTGAAAACTGCCAAGAATTGAGAGGTGCTCAATTAATGATACTTACAACGTGATTATTTGAGTTGAACGCTGATTCGCTAGGTGCACTGCACTGATAAACAAGTGTTAACATGGTTGATAGACAAGAGCATGCAGTATTATTGTTTATGAGTGTAAGTGTAACTAGCAATGGCAGCGGCATTAACACAATAATACGCAAGACACAAAGAAACACCGAAGCAAGCAAACAAATGAAAGACACAAACAAACAACACATCCCCATCATGCCGTGGTGCGGCCCTATGTGTTCAGGTTCGTGTGAGAACTGAAGACAACGATCAGCCCAATCAGTTGATTTGTGCTTGGCTGATCATCCGTATCAGTGGCTGG
>VSDK01001740.1:30025-47937 GCA_009767595.1 Symbiodinium kawagutii | reverse complement strand
CAATCTGCCACAGCCGGGGTTTCAAGATTTTCTGTTTGGTATACTCCCCGTTCTTTTAAGCTACAATGAACATAATATGTCCAACTAAGCATCATGAGAGACTCATATCAAGTTACATTCAGCAATATGCATGGCTTGTGGGCCACTGTCACGAAACAACTGCCACTTTTTTCTGATCGGCTACTTGCAGATGCTTAGCTCCATTTGTCACCAGTGTGTTGGTGGATATGGCTATGGGTCAAAATTGATCAACCCAATAATGGGGGATGATCACCAACAATGGTAGGGAAATGACGGTTAATGATGGGGAATCAGGGGTACAGGGTTTTGACCTACTGCCGTGTTTGTACACTAGTGATCATTTGCAAAACCAGCAATTAGACATGAATTCCACGCTGCAGATGTATCATCTAGAGAAAGTTTGAATCATTGTGTTTTGGTTCCTGGTACCTCCAAATCATGGATGCTCTCCTTGAACAACCATACCCTGAGCTCAGTCATCCCTTCTCCTGCGCCACTACAAACTAGTTGGTGTTTTTAACATGTTTTGTTGTCCCCAATATTTGGGATGTTTGATTGACTTGCACATATTGTTGGGATGGGACAACTAACCACCAACCAACAAATGACTATTATTAACAATTTTATATCATTTTTGCCATTATTGATAATTAGTTGCTTTGCTGACAATCAAGACATGGTCAATCATTATGAACCCTTACTAATCACTAATAGAAACTAATCGACCTATCAATCATCATAATAGCCATTATCAATCATCATAGCTCATTCTTCACCACTATGAACCACCAGTTAGCCACTCCTCAACCAGTCTTCACCCATTCTTGCTCATTAGCAACCACCCCCGTCAGGGATATTGAGATTGGACACGGACTCCTGGTGTCAGCCGCGGATCATTAGCCACTCTTCAACCATGACAAATGGTTGGTTGACTCATATTGTTCACAGGGGTGGTTCAACCACCAACCAGGTAATGATCATTATCAACCATTATAATCACGCTATTAACCATTATGAACCACTACTTAACCATGGAATGGTTCAACCACCAACCAGATCTAGACATACACATCCTATGACGGATCGCAACCTGCGCATGTTGCGCCAGGACCGCAAAAAGATGATGGCCGCGGCCCAGGCGGGGCCCCGGGTGGAGAGGGGCCCCGGTTTCGGTGGTGAAGCGGTTAGGTCAGGGTCGATCCATGGTAGGGATAGAACTGGTGAACTGGCTGGTTAATGGTTGATACTACCAGCCAGTTAACCAGCCAGTTCACCAGTTCTATCCCTACAATATAGCCATATAGTTGGTTATTATAACTAACCAGCCAGTTAATATTAGGGTATAGTAACCAACTATATGGGGATATACCAGCTATATGGGATATATACCAACTATATGGCTACGGGTCAATGTTAATCATGGATCATGAGGGATAATAACCTACTAATCAAAGGGAAAGCCATGGTGAATGATGAGGGAACCGGGGGGAAAGGGTTCTGACCCGCTGCCAACTGAGTATTTGATATTATCGATTTATGACTCTATAAGGTTCATGACTTTATGAATCACAGGACGATCTGAGATAGAACTGTAGGTGGACAAGCAGGTATACGGATGTGTGCTGTTTGCGTGTAATGAGATATGTGCTTGTAATGGGGAAAATATCGCCATAAAAGTATTAGCAGACTTGGCCGAGAACCAAGAAGGGGAGAATTAGCAATCCCTTGTTGTCCCTCATCCAGTCATACCTGGCTGTGGGTCAAAACCCCGTACCCCTGGTTCCCCATCATTCACCATTGGTTTCCCTATAAAATAGTTGTTCATTCTACCCCTATTATGGTTGGTTAATATTGACCCATAGCCACCTCTATCTTGAGAAACCCTGCTGCACTTCAGGGACAAGGTGGAGGCGGCGGCGTGCCAGACATGAGCAAAATGAATGACGCTTCGTGGCAGGGGGGCGCCATAGCGACCTGCTGGCCAGGTGTCCGTGGATAGCCATTGGTGAAGTTCATCAAACCATAAATTAATTGCCATATATATAGTGGATATACCAACTGGAATAGCCATATAGTTGGTGGATATACCAACTATATGGTGGATATACCAACTGAAAGTGGATAGCTGTAATGCTAACCCTCGATTCATAAACCGCTGGTTGATTCAGAGGGGGGTATCCTCCAGTTAAGCCAGCTGGTTTCCCATTAAACCGATACCCCCCAAATCAATAAACTTGGGGTTTAGCTTCATCCGTGGTTAGTTCGGGGATCCTGCTGAGTCTCACCTGGATACCTGCGCCAGAAAACGCAGAAACCCCACATGACCACCATGGTTAACTGGCTGGTGGTTTTAAACATTTGTGATTTTCCCCAGGAATTATTAACCAATGGTTGGTTGACTCATATGTTTCATCGGGGTGGTGAAGCACCACCGACCAGGTAATGATCATTATTAACCATTATTAACCATTATGTAACCACTATTAACCACTACTTAACCATGGAATGGTTCAACCACCAACCAGTTGAGTTCGGGGTCACTTCAGCTAGCTTCGCCACGGTGAACTAAGCCCTGGACATCCAAGTGCTGGGCTCGTCCCCTGGTTGATCCCATGGAATCATCAGCGACGGATGGTGGTCACTACGAACCAGTCATGTGCTGAGGATCATAGGCATATGGTGGTTTCTCAAGCCATGAGGGTACCCAAAGTTACGGTTGGGTGGTTACTCACTAAAGATGATTGATAAAAGGATGATATCCGGGGGTCCCATGACTTGAGAGACCATCATGTATACAGTAAGCACCAGCACAAAATCCACTTGCTCCTTTGTTGATGGTGTTCGGTCGCCCTTCAGGAAGTCTTCAACAACCCGGAGATGATGAAGACGGCCATGGCTGCAGCCGGCTCCGGCCCCGAAGCTGAGATGATGAAGAAGATGACGGAGAACCCTGAGATGACGCACAGCTTAGCTTTGCCGCTGCTGTTGGTTGGGGACCCGAAGGCGGTATCCTTGTTGTTGCTGTGGTTCTTGTATTTGTTGTTGACTGGATGATTTGCTTCTCATTTGTTTGTATTTGTTTTGATGTGGACTTCAAAGCGAATTGGGTCATGACCCCTTAAAGGGAAAGAAAAGAATTCACTGTGACACTCGTAGCCACTTGGGTTTGGCTAGCAGGAAAGCAAAAAACATGTTGAGCAATGACTTTTGTCATGTCCGCTTTGCAGAGTGTATTGCCTAGCAATGGATAATTCGCGGTTTCCATCCATTGTTAACAAGGATTCATGAGAGGTAAATAAATCATCAACAGAGAGATGAATCATCCAACAATCAGTTTTCCAAGTCAACCTGCCAGTGCCAGACTAAGATAACAAATCTCCGGAAGAGATACAGCTGCCCATGTTTGCATTTTTTTCATGCTACGGCATGGCTGTGTACGACCAACATTTGGGTTTGTCCAAGAATTGCGTATCCCAATCACCATTTGGGTGTTTCTCAAAATAGGGGTACCCAAAGTTCTGGTTGGTGTATTACTATAAATGGTTAATAGCTGGGATGATAAGTGGGGGTCCCCTATGACTTGAGAAACCCCCATCCATGTACATCCGCACGTGTGCCCCAAGCGCATCCCTTGATGGCGTGTGCATGTTGATCGTCCGCCCAGGATGGATGCCATGACCAGCATGATGAAGAACATGCCACCTGAGCAGATGCAGAAAATGATGGAGATGAGCATGAAGATGAAGTCAGGCTCATCCTGCTGTCTTTTTCAGAGATCATAGTGTAAAAAAAATGGTGAAGTCAGGCAAGTCCTGATTTCTTCAGGAAAAAATGTGTGTTTCAAGACAAGTTGAAAATGAGGTTAGGCAAATCCTGTTGCACAGGGCTTAGACCCGGGGGTGAAGTGAAGGGTTACAGTACTACAGTCGTCACGAGAAATTACAAAGTTGTTTGTATCACTTGTGTGTGTGCGCATGTTGTTTGAAGACATGATTGTTCTCCTATTGATCAAGCTGTTTGCAAAGTGCACTTGGCAAACATGCTCAATCACATTCAAGGGGTCCACAAAGCTATAACATCACATAGTTCTTGTACTATCGATTGAGCAAATCACATCGAGGCAACTGCCAACCAACCAGATGGTTGCCAGTGATTGTCATAGGCAGCCATCCACAATTAAAATTTTCAATTAGCGCCACTTTTATGTTTGTTCCATGCGATGTTATTCGGGTTGGTGGTTTAATTTGTATTTTCTTTGCTGCCCAACATAGAGGAAGGATTGGTGGGTGGATTATTCTTTTTCATAAGGGTGGTTCAACCACCAACCAGTATTGCATGTTTCCTTGTGGTGCATGTTGTCTTGCCATTCACGCTTGTGTGAGCCTGGCGTGGCACCGGTAGGTGGCGGTGATCCAAAGGATGCGTCTCAGATGCTGAACGATCCCGAGATGATGAAGGTTGCCGGGTAGCGGGTGGTCCCCTGACATCTGCGGTATGCAAGTTGGAGGTGAACAAACTCTTTGTGAAAGCGTTAGCCATGAACTCACCAGTTTTTGACGAAGAAAAGTTTCATCAGCTCAGCGGTTCTTATCCATTATCAAGATGTTTCTGGAGTTAGCCCTGAACAGAATTGTGAACGTGAACAACAAACATTTTGTATTCAGAATCGGTAGGCACCTGGTAAGTTCATAATTGTCAACCATGGACAGGGAATTGGAACCAGAAAAAACAAACGTTGATGACCATTTTCTAACCAAGAAGAAACCAATATCGCCTACACTGTGCTTCATCAAGGCGATTTGCGTTGGCATGGCATATAACTCGAACTTCTGGACTTGGGTTTGCAATGGTTTGCAACAACAAAGATGAGATCAACTCCAATGATTTAACGAAATCACCATCAAGATGGTTATGGATGGTTTTGGGTCCATGAAAATGATCACGAAATGAAGATGTTTCTGGGGAACCTGGGTCCCTTGATTGACCACCTGGTACTGAACGGATCCATAGAGGTGACTGTGCCCGAGCTGCAACTGGCCTCCGTTGTTCAGAACAGTCGTTGATCCCTGGCTGGGAATATCTGGGAATATTTGGCTATGGGTCAAGCAGTTAACCAACCAATGTTGGTGGATAATAACCAACAAAACTATACTGAAACCAATGCTTAATGATAGGGGAACCAGAGGTACAGGGTTTTGACCCACTGCCATATGAGGCGATCCATTCCAACTTTGGATTTTTTCAATGAACAATCTTGGCTGATTGGTTTTTTGGTTGGTGGTGTGATTGTTATTCTTTGGTTTCCCCAAGATGAACCGAGGTATTTACCAGGGGTTGGTTGGTTGTCAAGTACATCTTTCATAGGGGGTGAAACGACTAACCAGTGTTGAAGTACGCATCCAATATGTTTGGAATGCTTGGAGGCACCAGCTGCTGTTTTTGGATCGCTTGGAAAGTTGATCATCTAAAACAACTGATGCTGCCACGGAGTTACCTGTGGGTGGTGAACCCGTTTTTAATTGTCATGAACCATCAATTTGATTGAAATGATCATTTACAGTCGACCTATTTCTACTTGATTACCTGTTATGAACTGCTATCAAGACCTGGATTACTGGTACTTGGGCGCATCAGTTGACAAGTGTCCAGCCAGTATTTACTTTTAATGAACCTTCAATGAACTCATATCCACCATGACCTGCAGCTAACCTTACTACTTATGTCACCGTGTCACCATTGACAGGCTGCAGAAGAGATGATGAAGAGCATTTCCCCGGAAGCCTTGCAGAGCATGGCGAAATCTGCAGGCCGGGTGTGACATGTGTTGTGCTCATGCCTGAAACATGGAAGGACTGCCAAGTCCAAGTTCGCCACGTTCATCTAGTGCATGCGTGCCCATGTGTATACATAAGTGTGTGTGCGTGTTATTTGTTGAGTTCTGTTTAGAATGTTAATGTATTTTTTTGTTAAACTATACATATTATCACTTATATTGCATCCATACATATCAATGGTTCCTTCTGCAATGATCGCACTGACTTGTGCTGCATTTTAGCGATCCAATGACCTGCAAAGTAATACATCAGCGTTAATTAATGGGTGCTATCCCAAAATGAATGTATCAGCACTGTGAACATCCTTAACGGGGAATCACCAGAGGATTCTGGCCACGGAGGATGGTCATGATTCCTCAACTGGGGAAGTCCCGCTGCGTGGATTTGGTTGGGTTTCCTATTTCGACTTTCCCGGTTTCCAGTAACCAGTAGTGGTTAATGATGGTTAATGCTGGTTAATGGTGGTTAATAGTTCTCGAGCTAATGATGGTTAAAGTTAGTTTTTGTTTCAAATCTTGGGTTCATGGAGTTGATGGGAAAGCTACAGGAAACTTCACACGAATTGTCAAAACAAGGCTTCCCTACCTAGATTTTCCCATCAACCATCCCAGTGAGGTAGATATCACCTCACCTTTGACGGATGGTCCTGCTAAGCCTGCCGTGCTAAAGGCACTTCTCAAGGTCGAACCTGTTGTTGACCGTGTAATACCAGGGTGGGCAGGGGTACCAGGTAGCTTCATCCCAGGTTTTGCAGGTTGAGAAATGTCGTGGCTTGGATTGGTGCTTCCCACCGGCGCCAGGTATTGAGGTCAGCGAGTCCCATGCCAAGATGATGTCCAAAGTGATGCCCTACTTGATGAAATTGCTGAAGTGCTGGGGCTTCATCAAGAGAATGTTCTCAGCCATGTTCAGTGCCCGGGGCCGAATCATTCTGGCTGTAGTCATTCTATTTGTGGCCGTTGGTCAGCACTACATTTTTTCTTCAGGTGAGAAATGAACCACCCACCCAGTCCGCCCCAGTGCAGTTGGAAAAGACCCGCTTGCCGCTGCCGCGTGGGTCGTGACTGGGTGTAACTGGGCAACTAGGAAATGAAAAAAGATTTGGTCAGTTCTTCCAACTTTATACTGAGCTTCTATCCTTGAAAAACCAGTCTGACTAATTAGTATCTTTGAGTGATGGTTGAAACCTGCAAAACGAGATGCTGTGCGAATCTCGTTGTTTTGGCAAAATTTGGCTGCAAAACTGCAGACAGTTTGCAGGAGAAACACTGGGGGGACTAAGGGCAGCTTTGATTTCAGGGGGCCGCAGGAAGCTCCAAGAATGTTTAAATGACAAACCATCTATGCCAATCATCCAAAATTCAAAGAAAACCCACCGTGAATACTTGGCTGGTGGTTTGATTTTTTTTTTATATACCCCTGTCCAGTGTTAACAAATGGTGCGTTCGTTGACTTATATTTTCATAGGGGTTGAAACCACCACCAACCAGAAACTCAATGGTGTTAATATGTATATATATATATATACATATATATATATACATATATATGTATATACATGTCCAATAATTGCACTTGTAAGAAGATGTTGAGAAATAATCCTCTCGCTGGGTATCAATTAATTTCATCCTCTCTAGATGTTGATTGGCCACTACTGTGTGGGTATGTTTTAACCCTCAACTTTTGCTGTAGTCGAAACAGAGATCTCTTGAGCATGATACTTTTCATGTTTGCAAGCGCAGGATTTTCCTATCTCGGCACATTGTTTTTCAAGGTTTTTCCCTTTGACCAGAGCCCTGGCAAGATGGGAATCACCCAGGATTCGATTGAACGATCTGAAGTATGTAGCCAGGATCAGGGCCCCTCACAATAAGGATTTGTCCATCAGACGTGTGCCAACAGTCATTGCCCCAAAATGGGTGCATCTTAAAATGGGGGGTGCCCCCAAATCATCCTTCATATTACCCACTTTTTGTCACAAATCAACAATTTTTTTGGGGTTACCAATTTTAAGCCCCAGAATCAATTCCTTTTCCAGCCCAGCAGCCTCCATTAATCAACAACCGAGGCAATCACTTGCTGCTGCCTGCTGACACCTCTCGTGCCAACTTTTCCCACATCTTGGTGTACACCAAATCCGTGTTTTGGCATGATCTGACCTGATGTTTTGAGATACCCTGCAAGTTGGAAGATGTAGAAGTTGTTTTTTCTCACGGTGAATCTGAGAGTTCTTGGAGAGAATGGTTGGTTGATTTTTTAGTGCCTTCATCACTATTTTTCCGTGCGAAGCATAGATGTAATGCCGTATTTTTCGGTTGTCGATGGCAGTCTTCGGACTGTTGTCTTCCACCCCTTGCAAGTTGCTGTGTACGACAGTCAATGCTTGGCAATTGTCTTGGGTTCAACATGTTGCCCTTTTTCCGTGCATGAAGATCGGACGCTTATCCCAATGGACAAAAGTGTCTTGTCGGTGTGGACTCCAAACAATTTTCTGAAAACTACAACCAAACTTGAACGAGAAACACGTGTACGTACTTATGGGCCAATGGGTATAGACGTGCACGTGTATCTTTGACAAGTCTTACTTGCTTTTGTACTTTCACTGTGCAAATCTGTGGAATATGGTACATGCGCATCAATACGTTGTTTGGATGTTCACCTGCCCCTCTTTTGGATGGTTGGTTCTGATCCATCCCTATGTTGATACAAACATGCCATGCGGACCAAAAACCAATCACCGGAACTTAGTAAAACATAAACCAAAAGCACTTTGAGAACCAGGACTTTGTGTGAATCATGAATCATCGCCAAGCTTGAAAGGCTGCTCCAGCTGCTACATTAATTTTACATGTTTCAATCCTATTTGTCAATGCCATATCCTTCTGATGTATGATCGTACTCATACTATTGGTATCCATCAATACATAAATATAGCACTGACGTTTCATTTATACTTTGAATGTAAAGTTTGTATATCCCATTCATATACACCGTGACGCCAGTGCACCATGACGTACCTCATCGTTTCTTCTCGGGATGACACTCTTGGGTCAGCCTCATCTTCGCTCCTAGGAGTTAGTCGAACAGACGACACCAGCGTTCTTGGCCATTGTGGACGGGTGTAGGGATGGGTCAATGTTGCTGGTGGTGATTTTGAGCTGGTTGATGATTAATACAACTGGCTGACCGGCGGCTAACTAGCTGGTTAATACAAAACAGCCATGGTTGAAAACTAGTGGTTGATTATAGGGTTACTGTAATGGATGCTAATGGATGTTAATGTTTGATAAAGCTCCGGATAATAACAATAATAGGGAATTTACATGAATTTACCAACCAATCTGGCCATCTGGGTCATGAGTTTAACCAACCAAAAAGCCAGGGGGAGTAGTGAATCCGAGACCGAGCAGTTGGACTGGTGCAGGGTCGGGGATGTGATGCTGTGAGTTTTTGTTGTCATCGTGCTATTCTTGAACTTGCATTTGTGTTTTTCCTTCTCTCCTCCTTTTCTTCTTTTTTTTCATCTTCTTCCTTGTCATGTTTTTTTGTAAGTGATCATTTTTGGATGATTTGATGGGTGTTTTTGTTCTTCTTTGTTTTGGGTTTTTCTTGATTTATTAGCAGCCATCAGCAGTCGATCTGTTTCATGGTCATTGAAATCATTGATATGGCTGTGGGTCAAAATCCTGTACCCCTGGTTCCCCTATCATTAACCATTGTTTTCACTATAGTTTTGTTGGTTATTATCCACCATTATTGGTTGGTTAATATTGACCCATAACCAAATCAGCACTGTTCCATCGCAGGACACTGCTGAGAAGGCCGCAAACGTATCCTTTGCGGATGAAGATCTGGATTTAGGACAGGAATGGCCGGTCAAAACTTCCAGATTCATGAGGCACACTGGGTAAGGAGGATCAGAAGCCAAAGCAGCCTGGCTATGCCTGGTTGATCCTGGTTGGTTGTGATTTTCCCGTATCTTTGGGATTGTCGATTGACTTTTTTTGGGGGGATGGCCAATATCCATCCCTTTCGGTCGGATTTGGATATATGACACGCTATGTCAACCCCGAAGCACATGGGGTGCCGCTTCCAGTGCTTGCTTCAGCTCCCAGCCGCGGCCAACGGCATCAGATCGTAGGGGACATCTATTACATCGCCGTATGACCCATTGAACAAATGGTGGTTTCTCAAAATAGGGGTGCCCCCAAATCATCCATTACTAGTCATTTGTAGTAGTAACCCCAGCATTTTTTGGATCCCCTATTTTGAGAAACCCCCAAATAGTGTGTAATTGATATTTACCCTTTGGTATACCCTTTGGTATAATAGTTTACCAAAGGATATACATTATTCATCCCCATTAATTTACTATCAACTACCCTTTGGTAAACTAACCCAGCGATGGAACATCCACCATTTATTGGTGTTTCCCCAGGGTTTCACTATAAAACACGGTCAAAATCCATTGCCAGGTTAGTTTACCAGAGGGTCTGACAAACATGAAAACTTCGCTCGACTGGTGGGAAATGCCAACTGCGACATTTGAATCTTTGAGTACGCATGGGAGAGTGTAATGACCAAGCCAGTCATGATAGATTTGATTTGTGGATCAGGGAGACACTGGTCGACTGCAGGTACCAATCGATCAACGATTTCATATTAGTCGAAATATCTCTTCACTGCAGGATGAATAGACCTTTGAGGAGATAATGACGATGTCCCTTTGCTTCTAAATATCAGGACTGTTTAATTGATGCCACGTAACAGTGGATAGATACTAACAATAAATAATGGTTGATGGGCAGTAAAGCTAGATCCATAAGTATAAACCATTACCCCAACCAGGAATGATGGATTTTAACCAACCAACTAGTTGTGACATGAACCTGAGCAGAATGAGCCAACTAACATGTACCCTAACCATTTAGAAATTCAACCAACCATACGTAACCAAAACCCTAAATTTTAACCACAAAAAGCTGGTGATTCACCCGATGGTTGTTTTACCAAGAGCCGGGTGTCCCATTTCTGACTTGATCTTTTGCTTACTTCGTAGATGTAAATCTATGATCTTCAATGTTTTCCCATCGTTGTGCCCATATGCATGGTCTCTCAGGCCATAGGGAACCAGCAAAAATGGTTGGGTCATTCCTACAATCTTGGATGATTTGGGGGTACTCCTATTTTGGGAATACATGTTCCACCTAAGCAAAATCATGTGATTGGTTCCTGTATATGCATGTGTATGTATACGTATATATATATATATATATATATACATACATACAGTAGCCAAAAGCCTAGTAATAGTTAGATGATTTGGCTGAAGCTTAGAAGTCAAATTTGCCAGTCACCAAAATCTGGTTCCTATATTGAAACATAACACAATGCATCATATTACTATATTGTAGTACTATCAAGTACTATAGAATCCGCCATTTCCGTCCATTACACCATGTATTACCATCACAGCAACACTGATTGTTCGGAAGGACAGATCGGAGGCTTGCTGCAATGGGATCCGCCAGAAGATATCGGCGCTTTGGGCTGCTGCAATGTGTCCGCGGCGGTGTGGTGGACGGGTCTATCAACCACCACCAAGTAGTCATGAGGATCGCCTATGTTGGTTAAAGTTCAAACGAATGGTTCATGACTAATTCACAATCATGGTTACCAATTGGTTTTTGATGGTCAAACAATGTTTTATTGCAAGGAAATATAGGACAACTACTAGTTAGTCGTATCTTTAGTAATGTCTAATGATGCTTGAACACCAACAATACGGAACAATAGCCAACCACAATATCCCCACTCGGTCAATGATTTTAAGGCTGTTATTCAATCAATCTATTTCCAATGGCTAAATCATACTTGTACTTGTTGGATCGGTAAGCATCAAACATCAAAAATAACGACTAAAACAGCTTAAGAGTCGCGGAGAATCGGCGGGAACGATATACCAATGTGGGTTTTGCTCAAATGGAGGCCGACAATGCATCCATGGATTATCTACAACAGGTGACAACTGCGTGCCAGGGGGTGGTTCGCTAGTAAGACTGGCCTTAACTGGATGGTGAGTAGGTACAACCATAGCTATAAACAAACCCACATGGCTCTCCCATGACCGATCATCATCAAGGGCCATTGTTGGCTAGTACTACCTCGTATTACCCATTAATTCACCATGATTATCACTTTTTAGGATTCGTTCACCACCATGAATTCCTAGTATCAACCATTAATCGACCATTAATTACCCCCCGAGTATAAACCCATTTTGAGAAGCAGCCATGTGGTCTTAAGACGTATGAAGCATTGTGGTTCCGACTGCTTGAGTTCCATCGATCACGACGACTTGATTTGTTTCTTGACAGGAAGAAATTCATGCGCCTGAATGGATCATGAACTGCAACAGATGTGCCTTACTTTCTGAATAATGTTTACCCAGGACAAAGCTAAACCCCAGGTTGATTAATTGGGGGGTTACCATTTTAATGGAAAACCAAGGCTTTTGGGGGATACCCCCTATTAATCAACCAGGGGTTTATTAATCCGGGGGTGACATTACATATGTATGTGAATTACATCTCATTACTTAACATATCAACCCAACAATTCATGTATCCAATGAACTTATCACTTCAATCGGTAGATCCAATCAGATTTTTGCGGCTTGGGAAGTGCCCAGGTGCCAGTGTATTTTCCGTGGCTTCTTGTCCCTTCACTAAAGGTTGTCAGGTGAGTTAACAACTCTTGAGACTTTCTTCCTTGTCCAGATTTCTGAAATTGGTCCTCTCTCTCTCTCTCTCTGGGTGTTTCTTAAAATCGAAGTTCCCCAAGTTATCATCCCATATTAACTTAGTGATAAACCTACCACAACTTGGGGGGTTCGCTATGGCTTCGGCAATGGGATGCAACAGGGCCGCTGCTAAGGCCCCATCACGGACTACTGGATCTACTTAGCCGAAGATATGGCTGGAAGCAATCGAAGTTATTTGGGTAGTACCAAGGCAGGGCCGTTGCTGCTGATTGTGGTACTCCATGTGGCCATGGGGGTAGTCCTAAGCCATCCAATAGTATATGATGGTGGTTTCTTAAAATGGGGTACTCCAACATTATCTGGGTAGTACCAAGGCAGGTGATGGGTCGTGGTGAGGATCGGTACATGTGTACCGGGGGGTACTCCTATATACAGTAAGCCATCCAACATGATGATGGTTTCTTGGAATGGGGGTACTTCAACATTATCCAATGTTACATAATTCATTTGTTTTGATTGTGAACCATCCGTTTTGGGGTACCCTCGTTTGAGAGCATTTATAACAAAATTGGTATGGGATATCACCGGTTCCATCATCAGTTCCCGGCAGATTTGGTGACCCTATTGATGGTGGTTCTAGTTCTTGCTTTCGGGAACCACAGATGCAAGGTGACTGACAGTTCAAAGCCATTGAATGCGAGGTTTGGGCTGCACAGTAGATGTGAAACACGATCAATGCAGAGTTCAGTTGAAGTTCAGACACTGCCAAAAAATGCAGAACAGAATCTTTCAAACATGTGAAGAAGCATGGGAACAAATATTGCTGCTGATACGGGATTCAGTAAGTGAATGACAAAACTTTGAGTCATTGTTGATAATTATTAGTTATTAATCATTAGTTATTTTAGACTGGTCGACGCTCAACTTTCAGTTATGGTGAACACGAAAGAACAAGAAAGACGTACTGTGGATCGAAACCCAACCGTATGAGTTTGGTGTACCCTTTTTGCGCCGGCTAGTTACATGATTTGTTTCTGATCAAACTTTGACTGGTTGAGGAGTTACCATCATGATATGCACTCAAAACGCACAGTAGGAATAAAGTCTACTGCTCCAATACTGTTGTGGACCAGTAGGTTGTAGGTGATACTTACCAACTATATGAAAGCAATGCACAGGTTATGTGTCAGTTGTCCCTTGTCATGATGTTTCGACTATCCCAACATATTTTACCAGCAGAGGCAGAGGTGGTTATGGTTGGTTTGGTTATGGCTAGTTCTGGATCCCACCAAAGAAACACGACTGAAGCATCATGTCAGACGGTCCAGTCGCACCAGGTGGGGGTGAATCAATTGCTGATCCCAGCGGACACGGCGGTGATGGGTGCGCCCCAGTCCTACTTGTTGGTCTTTGTTTCTTGGCAGATGACGTAAGACCTAAGCATCATCCGTGAACATTTGCATGGGAAGGCTTATTAATTTAGGGTTAAAAGGGTGGTTGACAATTAGTGTCTGTGTTTTCTCGAAGAAGCTGGCCACTGATGATTTGCGACAGCTATTAAGTAGTATTACTGGTATATCCTTTGGATCCAAAAGCAAAGATAATGATGGCTATAGATGGCTATAGTATGCTTGCTTTAGTCACGTTTTGATATTCAAGGGTACAATGTGAAGATGGTAAGTAGCTATCATACTACTGATTGGATGATTGGTTTCTGTTGGTTGCCAGGTATACTTCCGGGTAATTATGCTATGTTTGTATGGTTTTAATTATACTACGTTGGCACCTATACTCCCTATACTTCCAGGTATACAATTGCTGTTTATGTATTGTTCGTAGGGGCTATACTGTCAGCCAACATTGTTGGTATGCCGCACTCCCTAGAAGACTCTATTGCTTAATTATACTATCAGCCACTCAGTTTAGGCATGTCTACTCCTTGCTTCTACAAGCAGCAGTACAGTCTTCTACGGAGTGGTGCCCCGTAGTTACTGAACTTAGGTCAGTTCACTAGGGTAAACTGTAGTTCACTAGGGTAAACTGTTGTTCACTAGGGTAAACTGTAGTTCACTAGACTAGGGTAAACTGTAGTTCACTAGGGTAAACTGTAGTTAAATGGCCTGTTATTTAAGTGTTACCACTGTAGTGAAATGTAGGTACCACTAAGGGTAACTACCATTTACGATCGATATAACTGTAGTTAAATGGCCTTATGAACCAATTCAGAACCAAAGGGGCCCACCTTGTGGTTCCAAACCTAGATGGCCCAAAAAAACAGGGGCCCACTACTGTACACTTGAATAGCTATAGTTAAATGAGCAGCGTCAAAAACCTTCATGTATTGCAGTCAACTACGACTGAAACTCCGAAAAGGCTTGCGTAACTAAATCCCTGCAGTGCGTAAGTGTTGCGTAAGCACTGCGTAAGCGATATTTCTGCCTTACGAGGCGTAAGCTGTGCGTAACTAGAATGTCTTTTCACACACGTATTCCCGCGTAACAAGCGCGTAACTAACGAATACGGAAAAGGCCCCGCGTAACTCAAAACCTGAGCCGCGTAACAAATGCGTAGCTAGCCGCGTAAGCGAAAACGGAGTTTAAGAAAAAGATAATAGGGTTTTTGACACTGCTCAAATGGCCTTTCAACCAAGTTGTAACTAGCGAGGCCCACTACCATAGGTGGCTTATGAACCAACGAATCCAACGTTTGGGGCTACCACTCTGTACAAGGTGGGCCCCCAACCACTGAACTAACTTGGTTTATAAGTGACTCAACAGCTGGGTGATTTCTACTAGTTACAAAGTTACAGGGGTGAACTTACCCAACTAGGCTAAACTACCCTGGTTATATGGGAACCCAGCTTACAACTAGCGGGGGCCCACCAACAGTAGGATAACCCTCGTAGGATAACAAGGTGGACCCCCAACGAACCCAACCACTGGGGGCCCGGTCCTTAGGGAGTCGCCATCTCCGACCAAGGCGCGGTCCCTTCTACAAGAGCAGACCACCCCCGTGGGCACCTTGGTCTCGGACCGCAGCGCCAGTGTGTCGCAGGCGCGGACGTAGATCCAGACGCCCAGGTGATGTCATGGTGGCAGGAAGCCGAGGCGGCTTCACACCTTGAACCAACCAACCAATGGTTAATGACCAACCATTATTAATAAGGGTTAATAATAGGATATAATCAACAATGATTAGGGGGTACACATATTAATCAACCTGTTAATTTCAGGGATGCTAAACCCTGCTGATGTCAAGCAGCTGGCACTGATGTTTTCCCCGATGGGAACCAAGCTCAAGGACCCTGATGGAGCCCAGATGTCACGTGTGACGATGTGCACTATGATGTGAGGATATATCTTGACACCCCACCTTGGAAAGATGCGTCTGTGATGCACTTTCCACAACTGATACATAAAAGATGTTTCAAAAGATGTTGAGCTACGAAGATGCAAAGAAACTGAGACGAACAACATTGATGCTTAAGCCAATGGACAGTTCTGTACAATGAAAGAAGTCGATGTCTGTACATCAGCATGATGTAAGTGTTCGATCTATCCCTCTGATGAATTTTGAAGATGTCCAGCTTCACAAAACGATGCCTTAGTGATCCTGATGTCAATGTAGACATGCATCATCTCGATGCTGATCGCTCTTGATGTCTTTCACCTCGATGGCGATGGTGAGGATGCCTTGGGGTCAGATGTCGATGTGTTGACACCTGAAGCTGATGCGTCCTCCCTGAAGACCATTCGAAAGGTCGATGGAGGTGCCTTGAACGATGCTGCCTTCGATGTCGGTGGTGATGTCTGCATCTCAGGGCTGGGATGCTCCAACGTCTGATGCTCTTCCTGATCTTCCATGATGATATCATCAGCCTCGATGAGCACCCGTGGAACACAGATGCTCTTGCCCTCCGGACGGGGTTGGTTGATGTTGTCGGCGATGCACTCCTCTACCCATTCAGATACATAACGAGGATGATCCTCGTGTCCCCTGTAGCGCGACCCACTCGCGTTTTGGGGCACTTTGATGCTAATCCTGAGCTGGTGACAGAGATCTTGCAATCGTGTTCTTGTTGATGCTGGCAATGCTGATGAGCTCACAGTCAAATGAGTTCCAGCATGATGGCATGCATCCATGATGGGTCGATGAAAATCAGCTCCTCGATGATGGTCCAAGATGGCCGTCACATTGATGGGAACATGATAGTCCCAGATGTAGCCTCTTGCCCAGCAATGCAGGCTGTAGAATTCCAGGATGTTGCCTCGGATTTCGTAGATGACAGATGATGCCAGTTCACTGGCATTCAGTTGCCACTGATGGCCGTTGGCCACTTGAATGGCCGAGCTGAGGCCATGTAATGAGTTCCAGCATGATGGCATGCATCCATGATGGGTCGATGAAAATCAGCTCCTCGATGATGGTCCAAGATGGCCGTCACATTGATGGGAACATGATAATCCCAGATGAATCCTCTTGCCCAGCAATGCAGGCTGTAGAATTCCAGGATGTTGCCTCGGATTTCGTAGATGACAGATGATGCCAGTTCACTGGCATTCAGCTGCCACTGATGGCCGTTGGCCACTTGGATGGCCGAACTGAGGCCATGTCTACTGAAGGTCGATGCGGCTCCTCCTTGAAGGAGAAAATGAAGATGACCCCAGGTGTCGATGTTGAAGCCATAGATGATGCTTCGCGAAAGCTGATGACTGAAGAGTCGGCCTTCGCTGATCATCCACAATGTCTGTTGGATGGCTTCAGCTGGACTCTGATGGATGGCCATGTGTTGCCATGGCTCCCTCAAGGAGCCTTCGATGGCAGGGATGCTGAATCCCGTTCGGCCGTCCGAAGATGTGTCCAATCGACGGAGATGTTCAAACTCCTCCTGCAATAGATGCACAAACCCCATGCGGCCATGGATGGCCGTGGTGAGGCGCTCATGGGGGATGATCTCGTCACTGTTGATGTTGCGGATCTCCCATGATGCAGGAAACTCTCGGCCGATGTACTGCTCCGAGTTGGGGATAGGAGCAAACATCTTGATGCTGTTGATGCCAAAGGGTGATGCCCACAAAACGATGCTTTCAGCAAAGATGGCTGCGGATGAATTCGTTGATAAAGCTGAATGATGACAACTTGATGTCATCAAACTCTGATTCTTCTGATGCAAAAGAAAGGTCGGTGGCTTGCAAAACTTGAAATCACTGATGCTCCAAAAGATGCTCATACCCTTGATGTGCTGGATGTAGTTAAACGACTCAACCAGGAAACCAACGATGTGAACATGTACT
>VSDK01001740.1:9444-22286 GCA_009767595.1 Symbiodinium kawagutii | reverse complement strand
CGGCTCGATCCGGTCTGATAATCTATTGTCACGAGTAACAACAAACATCAACACTGGTAGTGGTTGATCTCTAGATCTTGTCAACAATAGGTTGTTGGACAGATACCGGTCCCAGAAGTGGTATCCGGTAGCCCCAACATTTCTCGCCACGAAATGGGTAGGTGGACACCGCAAGTCAACACCTCTACACCTGTTTGACAATGGTTGGGTCATAGTTGCTTGAGGGTTGGCTGATGGTTGGTTAAAGATTGCTTAGTGATGGATGATGGTTGTTGATTGGCACTGATGAACGATGCATAATGATGGATAACGATGCCGCTGCCTGCTTAACTGTCGTGATCCAAATAGTTAAGGAAAACCCTGCACCTAAACACTAAGATAAAGTACAACACCTTGTCAGTTGGCACGCCATCATCACTAGTATTAATTCATCATGAGATTTGCCAGGAAGGTGTACCCAAAAACCAATGGCTGGATGGGTCCAGGAAACCAGCGCTGGAGGTGTTCCCAAGTGGAGGAATATCAATTTTAGGTGTATCCGATTGTTGGCTGTAAGCTTGCTGAGTCAATACCTTTTGGTGCTTGTTGTTTGAAAATAGATAATCATAGAAAAGCCATATTCAAGTGGATCACGCATATACTTGTATTCATACAGTACATGTGTCTTAAACAGTGAGTTGATACACATGGGTCAAGCAGATACGTATCAGATACATAACCTGTCTATATATATAAACATATTTATGTGTGTGCAATATTTACATTCAAAACATATATATAGAGTTGCATATATATGTTAAATATATATATATATATATTTATTTATTTACAGATATAGTAACATATATTTACATACATATATATATATATATATCATATTTTTTATATGTTCAGTTTCCGCCTTTCACCTTAGATCTGAACCTGAAACAAAACTGCCGCGTCCTCGGAACTCCTCCGCGGCCGCTCCAGTCCTACGTCCTCTACCTCTCCGGTGCCTCGTCGTCGTCAGCGATCACGGAGGTTCCGGTGGGCGGTCCGGTCTCGGCAACGGTGCCACTGGAGCCTTGGCAGCGTCACGGTGGAGTCTCTGACGTTTTCGGGGCCAAGTTGAATGACTTGCTATGGAAGTAAGTCAGTAAGACATTCAACCATTTGCCTTCCAAGTAACTGGTATCCATAGTCAGTAAGGCAGTTTGTAGTGGGAAATCAATTGTTAATAATGCTTTAAGACTTAAGAAGTTAAGAATGGTTAATAGCTGGTGAACAATTGTTGATTGACCACCGGTTGAAGGATTTTCAGGAATTCCAGAAGAGAATTTCACCAGTGGTTGATCTCACTGGTTTCCTTTAGAACAGCCATGATGATCGATCAACTCCCGACAGAATGATGAATTCATCAAATTGTTCAGTTAGATCTAATTAATCATGGGTTAATATGGATCAGCTAGATTTATGATGAACTGACCATAGGCCAGCTATGTAGATTTATCTCCTTCCCATCGAAGGTCGTGAACATGTGTGAACTCTGCCATGTGCACATCACCAGCTGCCTTGTAGAAGCGACGTATTCAGCCGGTCAGCCAAGGAGACGGCTCTGGGCGACTTCACCGACCTATCGATCTACACCAAATCCGCCCTGGCGGAACAGCTTCTTGGCCGTGCTGGAAGGTGGTGGGTGGAACGATGTTTCGATTCTATGGCGAGCTGGGTCAATACTGTATTAACCAACCAACTAGTGGGGGATAACCATCAATAAATATAGGGAAAACACCACCAATAATAAGAGGTTAAACAATGGTTAATGAAGGTAAACCAGGGTGCACGGCTTTGACCCATATTCCTCTTCATGTACTTGGAGATCGAGCATCCCCTCTGTGAAAGCAAGTGGTTACATTCGCCATAGGGCTTAGTTCACCCACTTCAGACGGGCTGTGTGTAATGATTGTATAGGGAGTTCTCAGAAATAGGGAACCCCAAAAATGGTTGGTCTATTACTATAGATGGTTAACAGATCCCAGTACATGTCTTTTTGTAGTTTAACGGTTATCATTCAGCTATATTCCACTTATAGCACCTACGGCTCATCGAATCATTTGCAAAAGGAGGTACTCTGGTGTAGTAGAGCCATGCGGAGGTGCTGTATTGGGAACCTGGCACCAGTATGTGGCAAGACTTGGTGTGAATTAGATAAGTTGTCTAAGTATTTAGTGTATATTAGTGTGACTTAGATTAGTTGTTAGAACTGAGTGTGACTTTGTGTGACTTATGGTCAGTCTATTGTTTATTTAGCAACATAGCCCCATATATTGTATAACCATCAACTACCATACAACCATCATAAGCCATGTAGCCCTACATAACCATCATTAGTCATATAGAACCGTAAAACACCATGATTAGCAATTTACACACATACATATATATATATACACATGTACATATTCACACTGATATATCGGAATTATTATTCAACCCATAGAAGCAACTATTGACCATTAGGTTCACCACCTCAAAATATTACATTTGCGAGAGCAGACCGTTACCCATGATCAAAAAAAGTGACACTTCGGCTACCAGCAATTTCTATGGGCTGGACATCTGCAAGTCCATGTGTTGGATACTCCTAGATCCACCAGATTTGTTGCTGACGGTTCAGAATTGGTAGATTACACACCCTAATAGCGACATGTATACACGTCGTTTTGGCAGGTATCATTCTCTACAGTGAAGATATACAAGTTGGGCCCCACCCAATTCTAAGTCGCTTACGATTCGCCATTCAACTGTATTTTAAATCACTAAGTAGTTACCCTGGTTATAACCCAAGTTCACTAAGAGCTGTCACCCTAGTTGTAAGCCAAGTTAACAGCTGAGGAACCCAGTCCCCTGTAGGCCGTGGTTCCCAGCTCCCAACGACCATCCATCCATGGCCTCCCATGACCAGGACTACGCCTGTGTCTTTTAGCATCTCAGACACCTCTTTCTATTTGATTCAGGAGACCTGGGGGGTGGGACTGGTGGGCCGGGTCACAGTTGGTTAACCAATGGTGAACCAATGATTAGTAGTTGATAATAGGGGCTATTAACCAAGAATAGATAACAACAACAGAGCACATACCAACAATGTATATGGTTGGTTTGTGGGCTATATGCTTGGTTTCTCAAGCCATGGGAGTACCCCCAAAAAAGGGTTGGCTTATTACTATGAATGGTTTAATACATGGGATGATAACTGGGGGTAGCCTATTTTGAGAAACACTCAGTGACACCCACATTTGTGTTTTGGGGACAAGATGGATTTACCATATATATATATATATATCCACTTAAAATTACAGTTTTAGCAAGGGATCTGGTTGCGCCACCAAGTGCGGTGATTGGTTTCAACCGTGAGATGTGCCGAGGTGGGTCAAGAGAACTAAGCAAACAATGTGCAGTTGTGAACATTCCAACAGTTGGACTAGTTTAGTCATAGGGGGATGTGTCATTCAAGTTGGCGAACAGGGACACTGCGTTGGTGTTGAGTTGATTGCAGGATGGTGGCAGTAGCCAACGTGTGTTCACCTTCCTTTCCTGACTGATGGTTTCAAACATGTTCTATTTTCGCAATCTTAACAAATGGTTGGTTGCACATATTTTCCCTAGTCACAGGGGTGGTTGACTTGCGCATAGTTTTCATAGGCAAGTCATAGTCATAGGTTCAACTTGTTCAACCAGCAGTTTCGCAGTTTCGCTAGGAAAGCTTCACGGATTTGGATTTGGATGCCGAAGATCTCGGGGGTCCATTGAGTTTCTTGGAGGGCAAGCCAGGATGGCCGCTGGGCTGCTGGTGGGACAGGTTTCCCAGGTGGAAAAGATGACGGCCATGGTTGGGGGCAGGGAGAGTGGACTGTATTCTGAAGATGTTTGGATCCTAACCCTGTTGAGTATTACAAAGTTGGATGTAACCATAAATGGATCTTTCTCAAAATTGGGAAACCCAAAAATGTCAACTGGTTCATGACTTGAGGGATCCCTATTTTGGGAAACCACCATTATACATGTGTGTGTGTAGTCAATCCTTATTTTTCACAGCTGGTCATCATCCATGACATGGGGCTTGCCATTTGACCAGCAGCCTTGGTGCGTCATCATTGCGATGGATGATTGTCACCTCGCCCTGTTGAAGCCATTTGTGACATGCAACAGGTCATACAACTTGTCGGCGAATGATGATGTTTGATTGTTGGCTGAGGCTCAATTGAAAAAACGTGAAGCTCAATGATTGATTAATGATGGTTAATAAGCTGCTGGGAGTCAACAGGCAAATCAGATTTAGTAAAGCCATGTAACGCCATGTAAAGTTTGTGTTTTTGTTTAAGTTGCCACAATTTGCCATCAACTTTCTAGTAACCATTGTGCCATGTTTGGCTGTCCAACGACAATTGGACACCTTTCTGCGGACGATTGACGTTGCTGGCCCCTTGTTGTCATGATCGCTTCAACAAATGTCACGTCCGAAGATCGTGGGAGGTTCCTTGGGATTGCCCTACCACTCGGGGCTGGAAAAACATGTGTCTCCGTGGCCAAGTCTTGGTACAGATTCGAGATGAGAAGATCTCCGAAAACCGCCCGGAAAACGTTGGTTAAAACAAGGGTGTCCAATGGAGATCTTCCATCG
The DNA here is from genome assembly GCA_009767595.1 of Symbiodinium kawagutii. Classification (NCBI taxonomy): domain Eukaryota; class Dinophyceae; order Suessiales; family Symbiodiniaceae; genus Symbiodinium; species Symbiodinium kawagutii. The sequence continues at coordinate 17,626 of VSDK01001740.1, read as the reverse complement.
CGCACCCCATTGAACACACAATTCTGATGCATTGTAAGAATGGCATCGGGATGCGGCAACGCGGTTTATGCAAAAGACTGACAATTGGAGCCTTCATAGATTAATTCAGAACAGCCCAACAATATAGTTTCTGGCGTACATAGCTAGTTTTGAGGCCGGGCATATTGAGAGAGGTGCCGAGAAACTTCATTTTGACATACCTTGATCTTCTCATTTCAACTGATTTCAACTCTATTAGCATGAGTGTTTGTTATTGAGCCACTATTAACCACTAGTTAACCACTACTTAGCCATTATTGGGTCTAATTAGCTCTATAAATTTCTATGCTTTGGAAGCATAGGCTTGCCACAGCTTGTTGCCACAAGGCTGGCTGGAAGCTCGTGACGACGCACAGGCAGGGTTTTTCTCACCTACAGACTTTCAAGGGACGGGCCCGAGCTGTTCACTTGGGGTTGTTTGGGTGGCTACCAGTCCCATCAGTCCCAGGCAAGCGATAGATGGAACTAGCTTGTTTGGCTGGTGGTTTGATTGACATGTTTTTGTTTTCCCAAATGTATTAACAAATGGTTTAACAAATGGTTGGTCCACAATCATGTTTTTCATAGCGGTTGAAAAACCACCAACGAGTAGACAGAACTAGCTTGTTACTTGGCGAACCTTGACCAACTCACAACTGCGGGGCCAGCTCCCAAAAGATTTTAGGGTAACAAAGTCCCCTCAACTGCCAATGGTGGTTCTAAATTCTAAACATTCTTTATTTTCCAGATCTTTTTTACAAATGATTGGTTGGTTGACAAGCATATATAGGGGTGGTTCAACCACCAAACAGTACAGGAATACAAACATGTGCACTTAGACTTGTAACATCACAGAAACCGATTGATGGCTGCAACTGATGGCCATCACCCCTAACTGATTACCCCTAATTAGCTAATCACGGCCATCAATTGATGTAAACTGATTAATTACACTTCTGCATTTTTGATAAGCAGCCATTGGATGGCCATGATAGCTGCCCTGACTTCACTATTATTGCTAGTTACTCCAGGCGCGCGACTGACTGGACCCGGTAGGGTCCCAATGACACCACCGGATCGCAATTGTCTATGTGGAGGTATGTCAAAATAGGGGACCCCAAAAATTAATGGTTTTATTACTGTACTATAGATTTTTAATATTAGATGATAGGAGTACTCCCTTTTTGAGAAACAACCATCTTATTTAGGTTGCGTGTTGCAATCTGCAAACTGATGTTTTCTTAGTAGTTTGCCAGAAAGGTCAGACTCTTATTGTTGTCGTTGTCGTTCTTGTTGTTGTGTCTGTTTTTATATGAGCTGTGTATACATGTAAAGAACCTGCAAATGCAAGTGCAAATATAGAGACATACATATTCAAACAATGCACATCAGTACGCATCACACAGTAGACTATTTGGAATCATCATAGTCATCCTCTCGATTATCCTCAGTACTATCGTCATGTCGATCATCATGATCACTGCCTTCTGGCCTGATCACGTTTTGTTACACGGAACCATGATCGATCATATCAACATCGTGTCATTTCATTATAGTGGTTGAAGCGGTCAACGATTTTTATTTCAGTTGATTACATTGGATCATCATCATCATCATCATCATCATCATCATCATCATCATCATCATCAACAACATAGGGGATCCTACAAATCAATGGCCTAGTACCTCTTAGTACTACAAATGATTACAATTCGATGATGTAGGGGTATCCCTATGTTGAGAAACCACCATTTAAGGACAAAAAACCATATGGTGGTTTCTCAAAATAGGGGAACCCCCAAATCATCCATTCTTAACCATTTATACTAATAAACTAGCCATTTTTGGGGCTCCCTATTTTGAGAAACCACCATATGCATGAAATGGAGTTCCCAAGTTGCCAAGCAGAGCCAGGTCACTCACTTCAACATCTACTTGGGCTTCCAGTGCACTGAAAACATCACGCGCCTTAGCGCAGGAAGTTCTGCCAGGCTGATGATTCCTATGGCCCGCAAATGCGGGTATCCCTGTGGTGTTTGGGTAATTAGCAGGGTCACATCGACATCATTGAAATGCTATTCATGTACTTTGCTTCAGATGTTTTGTGAATACAGTTTTTGAATCAGTCAACAGTATGCGGCTGTTGGTAAATGGTCACGTTGGTATCAACACGTCAGGTTTTTGTCGGAAGGTAGGATTGAAGGCTGCTCATGATGGACGCCCCCCTGAAGGCCACAATTTATGATCAGTTTTGGCTACATATGGCCACCTTTGCGGGGCTAATTTTTTGATATTTATGATTTGTATCTCTAGGTATCTACATCCTCCACTATTCAGATCTATTTTTCTTGCGGTTTCTCAAGTCATAGGGGTACCCCCAAGTCATGGCTGGTTTACTACGAATGATTGACATAGGATGACTTGAGATTAAAGCATGCTGGGTTATGAAACACCTATAGATGGCTAGAAACACCTATACCGTGGTGGGTCAAGGGCCACCCCTTGGCTGTGAAGCCATCCCAGGTTGACAGCTCGCCAGCTCGTATCTATGTCGCCATGTAATGCCATGTATATCGTCATCTCTCTGAGTACATGCCAATTTTTTTACAGAATACATACATGTATTCATGTGTAGGTGTACTTTTGTTTGTATGTGCATATATGTATATATTTTAACATATATATATAATATAAATATGTATATATATATATATACAATGTTAAAAACAAATAGTTACATATATATATATATATATACACATGTCCTAGTACTCATTCACATGTTTTTTTCTCTACATCTCTAAATGCGATCCATCGGCCGCACGGTGCCGCGCCGTCCGAGGCTTCCGAGCTCAGAGCTGGTGGCAGTGCCTGGGACGGCAAACTCGGAGCGGTTGCGCGGCTCGTTGGGCGCCTTGCAACGGCCAGGGATGGAGGAATGACCCTGCAGTAAACCAACCTGGGAAACCCTGGGAAACCTTGGGAAAACCTTGGAAAATGCTGGGAAAGCCTGGAAAACCCTGGAAAATGTTGGGAAACCCTGGAAAACCTTGGAATTTTTTGGGAAACCTTGGGAAACCCTATGGACTTAAACCATATTTTATAGTGAAACCCTTGGAAACCCATCAATGAATGGTGGATTTTCCATTGCCAGGTTAGTTTACCAGAGGGTAGTTGGTAGTAAACTAATGGGGATGATATAGGGGAATAGTACTTAAATATACAGGAAAACTTCGCCACCTACATAGGACAACAAATCAACTACATAACTATACATATACTCACATGTACAGGATGCATAGCATTTTTCCCACATAGCATACGTTGTTACATGCTCTTCTTGAGCTATGCTATATGTGAATGTTTAATACATCATTAGATGTAGAGTTCAACATCAACGCATAGACTATATGTAGATCATCACAATGTATATTTTATGACCATAAATTGATTTATTTGTTTATCCTACATGTTCATACATGACGACTTATCAGCAAGTTCCAATAGACAGCTCTTTTCATACAGAAAGATTTTCATACATCTATATATCTCTTACTTAGTAGATACTTGATCTAAACATATCTAACCATAAATGATATCTAACCATCTCCGACCATCTATTGCCATATCTATATCTCGATCTATATCTAACCAGAAACCAGATCTAGGGATTCTTTGGAGATATATGGCTATAGATCAAGCCATTCTAACTATGCGACTATTTTCATACAGAATGATTGCCATATATCTATATCACTTGTTGAATACTAGACCTGACCATATGTAGCCATAGATGATATCTAACCATATCTACTCATAGATGACATCTAACCATATCTAACCATAGATGATATCTAACCATATATCTCCAACTATCTTACTAAATGCTAGATCAAACTATCAAACCATATCTGGCCATAGATGACATCTAACCATATCTAATCATAGATGATATCCAACCATCTCCAACCATCTATAGCCATATCTATATCTCTATATCTAACCAGATCTATGGATGGGTGGAGATATAGCCAAACCATATCTATAGATGAAACCATATCTGGCCATATCCAACACTATCTAACCATAGATGATATCTAAGCATATCTCTCCAACTATCTTATTAAATGCTAGATCAAACTATCAAACCATATCTGGCCATAGATGACATCTAACCATATCTAATCATAGATGATATCCAACCATCTCCAACCATCTATAGCCATATCTATATCTCTATATCTAACCAGATCTATGGATGGGTGGAGATATAGCCAAACCATATCTATAGATGAAACCATATCTGGCCATATCCAACATTATCTAACCATAGATGATATCTAAGCATATATCTCCAACTATCTTATTAAATACTAGATCAACCCATATCTAACCATAGATGATATCTAACCACAGATGATATCTAACCATATATCTCCAACTATCTAATACTAGATCAAACTATCAAACCATATCTGGCCATAGATGACATCTAACCATATCTAAGCACAGATGATATTACCCATCCATATCTATATCACTATATCTAACCAGATCTAGGGATGGTTGGAGATATATGGCTATATATAGATCAAACCATATCTATAGATGAAACCATATCTGGCCAAATCCAACATTATCCAACCACAGATGATATCTAACCATATATCTCCAACTATCTAATACTAGATCAAACTATCAAACCATATCTGGCCATAGATGACATCTAACCATATCTAAGCATAGATGATATTAACCATCCATATCTATATCACTATATCTAACCAGATCTAGGGATGGTTGGAGATATATGGCTATATATAGATCAAACCATATCTATAGATGAAACCATATCTGGCCAAATCCAACATTATCCAACCACAGATGATATCTAACCATATATCTCCAACTATCTAATACTAGATCAAACTATCAAACCATATCTGGCCATAGATGACATCTAACCATATCTAAGCATAGATGATATTAACCATCCATATCTATATCACTATATCTAACCAGATCTAGGGATGGTTGGAGATATATGGCTATATAAGTTAGAAGTATGCTTGTTCCTCCGCCCAACCTACGGTGCGCTAACATATCATCCCAAAAATCCACAATATAATTTTTCAAACCAAAATTTTGGGGATAAATTATTGCGCTGAAGGTTGGGGAGGAACAAGCCCATTATTATTAATCCTAATATTTCTTTAACTAAATTTTATCATTTAAAATTATTTATTATGTAAAAATATTATCATTGAAATTATGGTAAAATAAAATCATAAATCTAATAACTATTATTTTATTAGAGAATTATGGGTTACAACTACAGAAAAAAAAACTAAAATCTCCAGTCAGGTTTTTGGAAATCCCCAGTCAGGTTTTTGGAAATCCTCAGTCAGGTCTTTGAAAATCTAAATTCTAGCCCAGAAAATCTAAATTCTAGCCCAGAAAATCTAAATTCTAGCCCAGAAAATCTAAATTCTAGCCCAGAAAATCTAAATTCCAGCCCAGAAAATCTAAATTCCAGCCCAGAAAATCTAAATTCTAGCCCAGAAATCCCACTTTTGAGACCAGTAATCCTGATTACAGGCACCGTCAAAATTAGGGTCTGCCACCCTCAAAATTAGGGTCTGGCACCCTCAAAATTAGGGTAGGGCACCCTGAAAAATAGGGTATGGCACCCTAAAATTTAGCGTATGGCACCCTAAAATTAGGGTAGGGCACCTTCAAAATTAGGGTATGGCACCCTGAATTTTAGCATTCTAAGCCTAGGAACTAAAACCAATATACCTAGGAACTAAAACCAATATACCTAGGAACTAGAACCAATATACCTAGGAACTAGAACTAATATACTTAGGAACTAGAACGCGATATTATTTCATCATAATATTTAGTGAAAGATATTATGACAAAACCTCCTCACAAATCTTCATCATAAAATAAATGGTGAATTTCAATAAGGTCTTTGTTTTCATAATTGTCTATCCTTTTCATATGTTTGTTTATTGATTTTTCTAATAATTCCATTCTTGTATTAAACATTGGATTTTTAGATTTACCATATTTATCTATGAATTTATCTGGGTTATATCTAATAAAAATGTATTTACCTGAAAAATCCATAAACAAATCATCATATCTATTATTTTCATTTTCTTTAATGTAGAATTTATGCTGGTTTTCATCAATTTCTACGCATAGCATTGTGTTGTTAATCAATTTCCTTAAATCAATGCGTCGTTTTGTAGCACAACAACCACCTTCCAAATCTACATAAAATGGTTTATCATTTTTGAACCCTTCATATTTTGAAAATATATGAGTTGCTACTTGGATTTCTTTTGATTTTTTCCTTGCTGTTAATGCTCTAGGGTCATCAGGAAATAGATTTACAAAACAATGACTACAAAAACCATTAAATTTTCTGTTGCCAAACGTTTCACAATCAAAACTGTATGGTGGTTGTCTTGATTTGCAAAGTCTATTTCCACCACATATTTTACAAAACTCTTTCAACTTGTTGTGTTCGCAAACTTGACTTCCTTTGCATTCTTTGCATTGGCTTTTCCGTCTATTATGCTCGCAGATGCCACTTCCTTTGCATTCTTTGCAATTACATTTCATTCTGTTATGCTCGCAAATGCCACTTCCCTTGCATTCTTTACAACTACTTCTAATTCTGTTATGCTCGCAAATTGAACCGCCGTTGCATTCTTTACAAACACTTCTTCTTTTATTATGCTCGCAAAATGCACTACCGCTACATTCTTTACACTGGTTTTTGAGCCTGTTATGCTCGCAAAATGAACCACCGTCGCATTCTTTGCACTTACTTCTTTGTTTGTTATGCTCGCAAATTGAACCACCGTTGCATTCTTTACAACTAGTTCTAATTCTGTTATGTTTGCATATTTGACTCCCACCGCAGTCCTTGCACCTATATTTATTTCTACCGTGCTCGCACTTAGATGAATACATAATACTGACCTACTATTTAACATTCGTTTGTCTTTAGGTAACTTTTACACAAAACTCACATAAAACTAATAGCACTAGCATTCAAAAATTCTTCAATCAACTCAGTTGGTATTCTATACAATTCATTTTGTTTATGTTTGTTGCCATCCCTTCCACCACCAGCAATTTTACAAGACCCTCTTTGTGCGGTTTCAAGGTGTCTGTTTCCTTTCATCTTCCCACAGTCGCCTCTACATAAAGGTCTCGGTTGCCAAGTTTTAATGTTAGTCCAGAGCCTAGTGCGCTTCCTGTAATTAAAGCCATATTTACAGTAGTCAAGGTCAAAGTAGTGAAGGTTTTGCATAAAAGGTTGTTTTTTTAATAATCCAGTTTGGGGGTTTTCAATAAACCATACTTTAGGTTTGAAGTAGTCAATTATTTCTAATGTTTTTAACACTATTTTGTTTGCTTGTTGAATGTTTCTTCTCCCAACCGTTTTTGCTATTGAATATTCCGTGCAAGGGGGCGATGACCAAATCATATCATAATAACCAGGTGGTATTTGTTTGTAGTCCCAATCTAGTATGTCACAATTTATGTCGGCATTTTTTAAATCCAATGAAGTAACATACCATCCAAATCTTTTAGCCACCTTACCGACACTACCTGTGCCTGAAAAAAGTTCAAGTAATTTCATTAATAATATTATTTAGAAATATTATTTATGAAATTCACTTCAATGCATCTACCATCAGTTCATATTCGCCTTCATCATTTTTCATAATTTTATAGTATTCTAAAGTTTGAGGCTTAGGCTCTTTGATTTTTCCAGCCCTCAGCATTCTTAAATACTGTTTCTGTTTTTCTTGGAAGTTTCCTTTTGGTTTTTGAACTCCCTTCTTTTCAAAAATCTCATTCATTTTTTCCTTCTCTTCTTCATTAGATGCAGATTTAGCATCAAGTTTTTCATCCAATGTTTTAACCATATCAATCACAAGTTTTATATTTTTTATTGCAGTGTTAAGTTTCTTATTCAGTTGCTGGTTCATTTCTTCAGTATCGCTCATACTATGTATATATTATTATTTAGAAAATATTTTCCAAAATTTCTAAATATTTTTTCAAAATTTTAAAAATTCATTTCTTTAAATACCTTTTTTAGAGCACTTAACACTTAACTTGATGTAATCAATAC
>VSDK01001730.1:340112-359479 GCA_009767595.1 Symbiodinium kawagutii | reverse complement strand
TTCTTGTAGCTGGCAAATTCTGCATGATGATGTGCTATCTCTCTCATGTGGTTCCGTTCGGTTTCCATAGTGTGGACTTCCAAGTTGCTGATCTTTGTTTCCATCTCTTGGTTGGCGATCAATGCTTTCCTCAGCGATTCATCCACATCTTGAATGGCGAGCATACGCTCTCGGTCTTCAATAGCGATGGTCCTTTGTCCGACATTGCGAAGATGGATATCTCCGCGAGTCTTGTCATGATCACGCCTCACTCTTCTCCCAGGCGTGGTTGCCCTTGACGGAGGGGAACCCACACTTGTCGTTGATCTCCGGGTGGGAGTACGCACTCTTGCAGAGGCTGCCCCAGAGGGGACGCTCGGCATCTCACTTGGTATTTCCCAACCGGCAGTCTGACTTGTCAATACGGTTCCATCCCCAGGGCTCTCATTGCTCGCTGACGCAACTTCCATAGATCCAGTCGCAGCTACTGCAACGACTCTGTCGCTTTGCAGTGATATTCCAGATAGGTCTCCTCCTGACTCTGCCATGGCGATCGATGTGAGCCGTTACGGCTGATAACCTGTTATTCGAAAGGTACCTGCGAAGCAGAACCTCGAATCGTGGATTACAATCACCAGGAAGATTCCAACTGTGAATCACAACGAAGCGACCGCGTGGACCATTTTGCGCGTTCTCAGCAACGAGTATGTCTTGAGCCAAAGTACAATAATATACATGTGGCTCACACTGCAGTCCTATTCACAATAAGTAATATCAACCAACAAGAATAGGGGATGATATATGGTTCAGATGGTTCCATGTGGGTCAAGCCACAACCCATCCCCAGGTCATGGGTAGTTCACATTCCAACAGCTACCGACTGGTCGCGGGGATGTGAACAGCCACCAGGTCATAGACCAGCCAAAGTGTTTTTTCATGGTCAGTTACACAGTGTAAAATCCATAATCTGACATGGCATACCATGGTCAGTATGGATGGTTCATGGTCAGTTTTTTCATGCGATGCCATGGTCAATCTGACATCTGGATTTAACACTGTGTAACTGACCATTAACCATCCATACTGACCATTAACCATCCATAGATCAGTTTCACACTGACCATGAAAATGCCATGATATGTTTTTTTTTTATGTCAGCATATCAGTGTCATTTGTTTGATGATATGCTGATACGCTGACATAAAGAATACGGAAGATCTGTATCTGCAACTGTGTACATGCAGACATCGAATGACATCCAGAAATGTGCATTATTTCCATGAACATTTCTATGTATGCCAAGTGTACAAGCATACACAATATAGAATATGTAACATGATAAACAAGAACATACAAGGACTGTGCCTACATACAGAATCTGAAGTGTATGTATGCCGTGGAATGCGCAACCAATATCAATGTTCTGAAGCATCACTCTGAAGTTGGCCAAACTCTGTACCTTATGGATCATGTTTGAGCACAGCTGAAGTTGTCCAAACTGGTACCTGATGTTGTTTTCAGACCCCTGAAAGGATCATGACCACTATCATATTGATATCCCTCTTCACACATCAAATACCAGGACTTCCAGTGATTGCCTCAAACATCAAACAAGTATCTAATTTCAAGTGGTGTTCTTTCGTCAACCATGGTGCATGAAAACAACATCCGCACATCGTTGTTTGGAACCTTGAACATGGACATACAACTAGCCATTATCAACCACTAGTAAATATCAGCAACAACCATTGGAGAAAAGACGAGCTATCAACATTCGTAACACACAACTGGCCATTATTGCCATTATCAATTAACCGTTGAAACAGCCTTTTTTGTTTTGTCAACGTTTGGCGTCCTCATTGGACAAACCAACCGTCAACACCTGTCATCCTCCCAATTCGCCAAGAGACCACTTCGTTGGCTTTCTTGCACCAGCCTCAATGGCTCATGAAACAATCAACCATGAAACGTGCCTGTGCATGAAGATAGCTGAGTAAGCAGTGCTCCATAACTGACCATGTAAAACAAACATGGTTTTACATTGACCATTATTGTTGTACCTATGGATTATGTTCATAAAAAGCTGTTTCGAAACAGCCGCACTCATCCAGCCAGTCCACCAGTCAGGGTGGAAGCATCAGCGATTGGCTTGGCACCAAGGCCGCTTTAGGGAAGGATATGGCCGTGGAGATCATTTGGATGATGGTGGAACCGTCAGTTCCAAGGCTTCCTGCCCAACTTGGATGTCCACATTCCACTCACACGCGCGCGCGCGTTCTCCAATTTCATGTAGTTGCAGACACACGAAAACCACAAGTACAATGCATCAACATGAGATCACGATACCAAAAACTCCAGCCACCACCAACAACAAACAAGACATAGAACTCCTCACATGGTCTCCACAAATGGCGTACCCAAAGAATGGTTTGCTGCTCCATTTAAAAAACTCGTGTGTTTGATGATTAATGCTGGTTGGGAGGTAAGCGTCATTCAGGGAAACCGTCACATTTTGATTGCTGTTGTTGGTGCTTGTTGCTTGATGAGATTGTTGCTTGCTTGTCATTCCAATCTTTAACTATCACCATCAACCATTATGATGAACCATTGACTGGCCGTGAGTTCACCATGAGTCAACCCTTAACCATGAACCATCTTGCAGCACTTGTCAATCATTGACTGAAAAAATATTCTTGTCAACCACTCAATAGTGCATTTCTAATTACCTTCACCATAGACTTAACTTTTTGTTCACCTTTGACTGACCACCCGTCAAGTATCAACCATTATGAAACCCTCCAAACGATCCCGCCTGTGGGCCACATGTTCAAGGCCACTCCGGCCTGAGGAAAGTCACCAGCTACATGCAAGGCTTCATGAGCACATTGGGTATCAATATATACCCAACCAGCCTATGCAACATCAACTAAAACCATGGTAAAACCCATTGAATTCAGACTTGTATCACAAAACATGTATCAAGCAAGCTTCTCCCGCAACGAAACGCAAGTTGATGCGACTTCCCTGTTATCACTTCCGCATGGTAGTAAGCTACCAACAAGATGCTGATGCCATTTTCCGCACTGGCAGTAATGGTTCATAATAGTAGTAGTTAACAAAAAATGGTTCATAAAAATGAGTTATGGATATGAATGGTTCATAACAGTAATTATTTAGGAACAACCATGGTGGTCAATCATGGTCAATCATGGAGAACAATGCCATTAATTAACTGGTAGCATATGGTGATAATGATGATGACATGACACAGGTTGATAGATGATAAGCTGTAGTCGCTAGTGATGGCTACTGACAAACACCAATTGATTGACAGTGGTCAACCAAGGGTAATGACAATCAATGATGCTTGTTGATGATCCTCATTACTGGACTAGATATATAACAGTTCACAAATTTGGCCAAATATTTGATCTATGTTTATCAACCATTATCCGAACAATTCCAATAAATGATTCACAAGAGTTTCAGAACCATTGGAAATGTCCCAAAATGAACAATATTACTAAAAATCAGTGATTGATAAATACGATGAAGTATTATCATCATCCAAGTCATATGATTCAATTACAGATGTAGCCATAGCCATTGATCAACGATGACAACATCAGCTGCTAATCTCTTTATATTCCAGTTTCAGGCCTTGGCCCGTTGATCTGCCTATTTACTCAGCAATCGCAATTTCCATTGCTGTTAATAATTGATGGAATGGATTGTAGTAGTGCTTTCTTTCTTTCTGTTGCTGAAATGTAGTAGTGCGGAAAAAGAAACAACTAATTTGACGGTCGGATTATCGACCAAGAGCGCTGTGCCAACAAATCTCAAGCAATGTTTTGTCATTATTCACTGCGACTCACAGGGATCACAAAGGACAAACATCGGTGGATGCTACAACATGTCCTTCTTTCGTACTTCATGAGCAATAAAAATTGCACTTGACTATCCACAGTAGTTGGTTGATGTTGGTTGGATACAGTCACCAACAGCAATTAGATAGAAGCAGCAGTAGCATGGAATGCGAACGAATGTTGGATACGCAACGCTACAGGAGTTGCAACCCAGCCATCATTTTGTGTTCAATCAAAAAGCTCTTGGGAACCCACAGCTGGGTGATACGACCAACAGTAGTAGAGGGGGTTCATGATCGATACTACGAATTTGCTATGACTATGTTTTTTCCCAGATTTTTCGCCAGATTTTTCCCAGATCGATAATCGTTTGCTATGACTATGATTGCTATGATAATGATAATCTGGGAAAAAAATCTGGCGAAAAAAAAACACGCAAAATGGACTGCCGCAGATTCATAGCAACAAGACTGAGGATTAAACCAAGAAGTGCAAGATATCCGACAATTGCAATTATCCAACAAAATATCCAGTCTGGTTCAAACATCTATGCAGGGATTCAACCAAGGATTGGAGATTTCCCAGCAAAAATTCCATGGTTGACAAATCCAACGATGTTCACTATTAACCTACAGTCATTTCTTACTGGCTCATCCCATTGTGGGCTGCAGTTGTGGTTTTGGGATTTTTATGAAGTTTCTCCGGTATTCAAGTAATAACGAATGGTAGGGGAGGCAGAGCGCGAGCTCGTTATGCGATTTAAAGAAATGGTGAACATGGCTTCACCCGCGCAGAAAGGCATGTGTTACACAATTGGTCCGCTTTGTGCAGCAGGTATAGGTCCTTATGTAACAGTGCAATTGACCATTGTTTTTCTTACTATTGTTGGTGATTATCCCTCATTTGTTGGTTGATTAATATGGACCCATAGCCATATGGATCCGCAATCTGATACGAAAGTCCCCCATCTGAACGAGCTGCTGCACTCTGCGACCATCTTTCCGACATCCTGGCAGTGCTGCAACGTGTGAGCAGCATCACACCAGCCTACCAGAAACAAAAACATTCACAAGGTAAAACAGAAATAACAATAGCAACGACAGCAGTGGCAATAAACGGCAACAATCGCAACAAAGTCATAATAGCAGGGGCATTCAACAACTAGAACACCAGCTAGAACAACAGCAGCAACCGAAAAAACAAACAGCAAAAACAACAAGGGAATCCTAGGACCACCGCCTTGATCTTATAGCAATATCCTTGCTCCCATGCTGGCCAGTTTGCAAGACTCTTTCTATACGGGTGATTGTCCATGGTGCTCGCCAAGAAAATGGTTTCCCACTACTGCAAAATCATGTCTTGAGATACATGTTTGACCACCATCAACAAATCTGATCTTCTTAGTCAAATACAGTGCTTTCTGGATCATTTCTGCCGTGCCACACAGCTGGCAGGTTCCAATGTAGTCACAAATGAACCATGCTGGCACCACTGATGGCTAATGATTGCATATAATTGCTCTTGCTGGTGGTTCATAGCTTTAGTTGATTCAGTTGATTTGATAGTTTCATGTAAATAGTGTATCTTTGTAGTGTTTCACGGTGCATGAGAATGATGGCTAATCATGATCAATGGTGGTTCACCAAGGTTCGCAAACATAGCTGTGCGCCATAGTTCCTACTACTACCCTTTTTCCGGTGGCCTCAGGGTATGTACAGTTTGCGGTTCTCTTTAGTTATCCATTGGTGCCTGCCTATTAGGCTAGCTCCAGTGAAGCCAGGATCGATGGCACGAGAGGAATCAATGGTGGTTCACAACCTTCAATAATGATGTTTAACGTCGCTTGATGTTGAAATTGTTCATGATTTTTGATGACTTATGACTGTCCTCACTGTGGTAGGAGGCTCACTCTGAGACAATGGTCTTTAACAATATCCAAAACATCGAGGACTTCCTTGGGGGCAACCCCTGAGAACGTCCATTCATTCACTCAGAATCAGAAGGCCTTCTGCTACCTGCTCCTTCTCCAAAGGATGTCCCTGTCTCAAGGGGTATGGTGTAATAGTTGGGGGCAACAACCAACATGCAAGAACCAGAGCCTTCAGATACCGAGATCAGGAGTGAAAGGTGAGTGGTGACTATCCTTGAAACCTCACCTGGTCTGAAGCCACCAGTCACCATCGTCGCTCGAGCATTTCCATGTCACAGGTTGTGATCCACAGCCAATGTGAGCCAAACACAAGCTAGTCCTGTATGCACGTATGACCTTTTTTGTACGTACAAACGTGCGACGGAAGCACCCACCTGCTGCTCAGGCTACCGTTGGGATTCCTGCTATCAGTGAAATCCTTTGATTTCTAGAAGTGTTGGTATACGCCTATCACATTGATTTTGTTGTCCCCATTGCAATCATGCTGACCCTTGTCCCTCACCATGATCCAGCACCAGCCAATTCACCACAGCGATCAACTGCTAACCACCAAAAACCACAACTCTGCGACTATTCACCACACCCATATCACGGAGTCAACCACAGTAACCACACCAGTGACCACCAGTATTAACCAGCAGTAACCACCCGCCCCGGCAGCGCCACGGCAGCGGCACCACGGCAGCGGCACCTTCTCCTCGACGAAGTCCCAGAGCCCGTCGCTGGCCACGCAGAGCGCCAGGTCGCGCTTGGCGTCGTGCGCGCGCACCGAGGGCTTGCAGCTGAGACCTCCCGGGGCCATGGCCAGGGCCATGGCCATGGCGTGGTGGATGGGTTGGCCATGCCTTGGGCCATGGCCATGGGTTAAGAAGGACCTATCATGGATATGAATGGAGTTGTGATGGTCTAGTGGTTGGATCAATGGTTATGGTTGTGGATGGTTGTGAATTGTTGTGAATGGTTTTAATTTATAACGGTTTGGTTTGTTTGTTTTTTTTAATATGGTTGTGATGATGGCTGACAAGGATGGTTCATGGATGCCTTGTAACAAGGATGGTATACAGCTATGCTCATGATGGTTAATGATGGCTGTAATGATTATTGCAAGAGAGTAATAAGGATCAGCAGGTAATGGTAAATAATGGTTATTGGCCAGTAACCAATAGAATATCAGCATATGAAGGAACTGACGTAGCTGTTTGATTATTCAACCGGGTAGCAAAGTATCAAGTATCCAATAAACGATCCTAGCACATGATCTGGTTGGCGCAATAACAAGAACAGGACACCAACGAACCAACCAACCCGTTTTCCATCAGCCATGTGGATATAAACACATTGGCAACAACTTGCATGTATACTTGTATTTGGAATACTACTAACCTAATTTCATGTCTCGTCCGAACTAGCACCAACATAAGTCTTAAGTGAAGTCTACTTGGCAGAATGAATAACAGTTGCTTAGGTAATCACAATAAAAAACTAATCAATAGCAAAACATGAAATTAAACTAATCACTATTATTCTAGTGAGTCTCCAATAAGTCTTACTAATCAAATCTAAAGATCAAATAATAAACTAACCCCGTTACAGACTACTTACAGCTTATTAGCCCTAAGTTACTAAATCATTGGGGGCTAATTGATTATTTAATCATTGGGGGCTAATTGTTTATCGATTATTCCAATCAATTAGCCCCAGTTCCAAGTTACTGCAAAGATTAATTATTGGTCACAGTCACAGCTTATTAGCCCTAGTTACAGCTCATTAGCCCTAGTTAGCCCCAGTTACTGGTCACAGTCTCCTTAGCCCCGCTATAAAAGTTTGATCTCAGCAGCTTGCCACGCTCGCAGGTTCTGCGCCTGAATTCTTCAGGAGCAGATCGCCCAAGGCGCGGCTGATGGCCAGCTCGCCTGCAGTGGCCATCCGTCGACCGCCGTGGTGGTGGTGCCAGCAATGGCGAGGCTTGGTGAGTGATGGCTGATGATGATCAAAGAAAAAATATATCCATATGTATCCATATTCAAGATATTTATATATATGTATATATATATATTTGTATATGTATATGTATGTATATAGATAGTTAGTAATGGTTAATAAATGATGATTGAAGAGAATGATCGATGGTTGGGATAGCTGATGATAATTGAAGGATACATATCTATTGCTTAGCGATGGCTCATGATGATCAAAGAGTATATTTATAGATTCAGTTGGTAATGGTTAATAAATGTATATACATGATGAATAACTATGATGATGTTTGTTTATCATGTACGGTTGCTGAAATGATGGTCAGGATTATTGACAGTGAGCTTCTTGATGGCGATCAATAAAAGTTGATTGAAGTTGCCATAGCCACACATCAATCATTAGGATTGTGAGACTATGGCAAATAATGGTGGTTCATAATGGCTATGGCTACAAACTGACAACAAGTAATATTGGTTCGAAAATGATCATTGGCAGCCTGAATTTCCTTCTGGCTTCCTACTTCAATGGCAGATGATTGGACCAGGGATATTTCATACCCATCATTTCTGGAGGCCTAGGGGGGGGGCCTGCCATCGTCTACCACCCGTCGCTTCTTTCCTTTGGGGAAACGTAGGGTGTGCTTTCGACAGGGGTTCAGGCATGCTGGCAGGCGAGGTGGACAACTTTGGGTTTCTGAATTCATTGGGGCAAAGTGACAGAATGTTGCGCCAAAACTTGACGATGTTCAAATTGACAACCATTAATCCCAACTTAAGTGTTTTCAATCCCAAACACATTAATGGTAGATTTTCAGATACTCAAATTGGTCGTGATTGGTACAACGCAACTCGAAGTTGTGTGCATACCGATGCAGACGCTGATGCCATCCTTCAACTGATCCATGTCTGGGCCATCAAGCCAGGCCCAAACCATCGCCAGTTCGACATGGTTAACACATCCTGTTGACGTGAAAACGTGTTGGAATGACCCCATAGCAGATGTGTTCTATGGGTAAATGGACTCTGCTAAATATGCATGCAAAATATGTACATATTATAGATATATATATATATACAAATAAAGGAATAAACACACACATCTACTTACACATATTGTATACATTAATATGAGCATCAATACAATCTATAAGTATGCAAGCTAATGCCATACATAATAATATCTACATGCCAAATTCTACCACATATATTATGCGCCCTTCATTCGATGATAAGATGAGTGTCATTCCTTCAAAACAAATTCCAGAGTTCAGCTTATCATAAGCACCCAGAACCAGCAAATCGTTTGGGATTCCGTTTTGGAGAAACAGCCATATATTGTTGGCACAGCAATATATGTCGATATCCCTTTGATGATTACTTTGCTTGTAATTTCCTTCAAATTGATATGACAATCCCACTTTGAAGAGATATATCATTCTAGCTTGACTACAGCCTTTGCCGCGTGTCTCTGTCGCTGCCTGCTACCCGGCCCATGGTCACGAAGCCACCTGTGGCACGGAAAAGCTGTACCAGGATCCTGTCATTCCAATTGCTTACAGTATGTGCTTCCCTAAACTAGGGGGTAAATAATGGTAAATAATGGTAGAATAATTATCCCAACTAGGGGAGAATTGTTCGATAAAGTAGGGGTAAATCCAAATCATTGCTGTGTCCCTATCAAATATCATCTTTGGCAGTTTGAGGAGTACTACCCCACTGGTACCGATATATGCGTTCATGTAAAATCTGGTGTGCAAACACAATTGGACATCTGAACTGGTGGTTCACTCTGTCAGCAACTTTAGGCAACTATCAAACCTTGGTAAACCAAACCTTGGTAAACCTCAGGTTACCCAATATCAACCATCAACCCAGCTATTATCAACCATCAACCATTATCTAGTGAAAAAAATGGCTTGTAAATAGCTCGTAAACCTTGGTAAATATTGGTGAATCTCAGGCCTGAGAGTGTTTCCTGATGTTACTGTTCATGATATCCTCAATGAACATTGATTAATGAATGGTTATCCTACAGTGATGGATATCAACAATGAATGGTAACATTAGGATAACTAAGATTAATGCTTCAATAATAAATAGCTGGGCTCAACATCATTGATGAATGGAAAACATTAATGTTTCACTAGTGATCATTCATGGTAACAAATTCATGTTTCCCCGATCGTGCCATCCTAACAGTCGGCTTAATATCTAAATCTTTATGATATCTGATCTGGTTGGTGGCTTCAACCCCCATGAAAAATATTAGTCAACCAAACAATGGTTAATAATTAATATTAGTCAACCAAACAATGGTCAATAATTACAAGTGGAAAAATAAAGAAAATGTCAATCAAACCACCAATCGGTGATTAATATCTAACAGTTTCCACTTTCCAACCGATTCTTTCGCCAAGTCAGTTGCCTGTCAGCGGTTCGTGCCGAACCCTGCTGCGCCTTCCTCGCGCACGCGCCGCGCTTCGGCGGGATCGCTGGGCCGGTGATCCATGGAGAGCCGCTGAGTGCCTGGCCCAACGCTACGCCGGAGCTACCAGCGATGGCAGGGAGCGCTGCTGAGGGGCCGGAAGCACCGGGGAACCACCGGGGAACCACCAGGGAATGACCGAGGAATCACCGGAAACTGATGAAAAACAGCGGAATTTTAGAGGTTTTTCATGGGTGTTGATGCTTTTGTTGCTGGTTTTTGATGGTTTTTTGATGGTTTTTGTTGATGGTTTGTTTGATGGTTTTTTGATGCTTTTTGATGGTTTGCTGATGGTTGTTGTTCGTTGATTTGTGTTGATTATTTAATGTTGATTAATTAATGTTGATTCATGTTCATACATGTCGATGTTGATTCATGGCCACCTTTCCAAATTGATCAAATTGATCATTCAACAGCCAGCTTGGCAGGTGTCAATATGCAGCTTGCTGGGGGGATGTTTCAACAACGTCAGGGGTGGCCAATGCCAAAGGTTGGCCCCAAACCGCGGTGTCCCCACCTTATAGCCACAACATTTACATTCACTTCCCAATTCACTAAAAGAGAAACATCTCATTTCAGGGTTAACACGCAGAAGAGATTCAGCAAACAATGCGAGGTGACAATGCTAGCAGAACCACCAGCCCGATTGGACACAAACCAAGTCGACCAAGTCGAGGATAAACAGCTGGGCAGTCGTATGATTTCTGTGGTTCACATCCTCGCTGAGCGTTTTTCAAGCAAGCGTTTCGAATTAGATCTTATTTGCCACTTATCAAAATTTTACTTGCCACTACTGAGCCATTGGCCATAGTCTAATGAGATCTTATTTGCCACTATTCTTGGAAATTCAGCAGCCTAGAATACCCACTTTTCTAGCATCGTTTGCCGTCAAAATCACTGCCAGAACCCCGCATCAAGATGAACCATCACGAAGCACCATGAAAAACCACTTTCCAAACACTCTCCCAGCACTCTTAACATCTCTAAGCCATCATCATCCCCCACCCATCATGGTTCCACATGGCTCATCCCTCATCCCACACCCATCGGAGGTTCCCCATCGGCTTCCCCATGGGCTTCCCCCATGGCCTCCAGAGCCATCAATGGACACCGCCCGCGAGTCGCCCACGTTAGCGACCTTGGATCGCCGCGTTCGACGTCAGCGCAGCGGTCCCCACGGGGTGGCTTCACCGGCGGTTCATCATGGTTCGGGGATGACCCTGGCCGTGGTTGGTGGTAGAAATTATGGCTAGTAGCAGTGGTTAGCAATGCTTATATAACTAGTCAAGGATCATGAGCTGGTGAGTTTCTGATGATTGAAGAGTGGTTTATTGTAACGACTAACCTTTTCAAAAGAACGGCTTGAGCTGCTTGGTCATTGTTGCTTTGGAAATAGTAGTTCATCATGGGCACTGATGATAATTCATGATCTTTTATGGTCAAGGGTGGTTGTTAAAACTCCTGACAGTTTAGATGTGACAAATAGTTTTCAACGATTGAGACATATTTTGTAGCACAATGGGTGACAATATTCAAGATTGGTTTATGAAGACCAATAATGGTGTCTCGACGTTCGTGAAGCTTGATATTGGGCAGCATTTGTTGCTTCTCATCGATAATGTACACATGGCTACCATCGAGGTAGATACTGTAAGTGTTAACGGATGAGCATAGCTTTTAAGATGTGCTATGTTTGCTTTGGATTCACTCCTAAGACTAAACTTCTACTGCATCACCTAACGTTTTACGGAGAGAGTCTCCCACTGAATCGTATCAACGAAGGATGTGTTGCTGGACGAGTAAGTGATCAATGGCGGTGCGGCACGCTATCCCAAAATGATCATGTTCCGTTGAACAGGTCAACCAGTTGAGGGACAATGCTCGGTGATTCTGTTTTTGCACCAGAACTCAACAGGCGGACATCCACCGTCACCATGACAAACGTATCACCCTAGCATCCATGACATCGTGGCTGATCTTGCTCACGGTTCACCCGGTCACTTCATTCTCGCTGCTCTTTGGGTCTATCCAATAAGATTAAACGTCTTGGTCATATGAGGGGTTCTCAAAATCGGGAACCCTCAAGAATGCTTGGCGTTTCTTACTATAGATGAAATGAAATGACTACTCTTGGATGATTTGGAGGTACCCCATATTCTAAGAAACCACCATATGGCAGTGGGTCCAAACCCCGTACCCCTGGTTCCCCTATCATTAACCAGGCTGTTTTCCCTACGAAATTCTTGGTGAACTCATCCCCTAACCATTCACCAGCTAGAAATCACCATTGGTTGGTTAATAGTGACCCAGCTCGCCATATATAGCTGGTATATCTCCTACTATATGGATGGTACCTAGCATGGTCCAACAGTCTCCACCGCTGTGCAGCCCGCAGCCCCCGCGGTGCTACGCAGAACGTCTCTTTCTGTCGCGCACACGGCGCTACGACCGGCGGAGCGCTCTGCGGAGCCTGGGCGGGTGGCTCCATGGCTCCACGGGACGTGCCACGCAGGCGGGGCAATTTTGACCGGGTGGTGCGTATAACAGATGACTCATCCCCTGTAAAAATATGGGTTTGATCGTTGATAGATAAGGGTTATAAAATGTGTTTTTTATAAGGATTATAGAGGTTGGTAAAACAATGAATAATCTGTAAAATGTTGATGAAAATCAGAAATGGTTGAAACTACCGTCCAGTTCAGATGTCAACAATGAACATGTGATCAAACTGAGCTGTTTGGATTCCGGGCCGACTTTTTCTGATCGATGTTCAAACTCTCCAAGAAGGATTGGGATACTTGCTTGAAGAGTAATTCTTGCTATCACGACTAGACATGAGCCAACGCCAAATGATCCCAACATCAGATGAACGGTTTTAATCATGCTCTAGATATGGAACCACTAGTACTGATCGCAGCCCATCCTGAATGAACTTGATATTTCCAAACACCTCGGCACAGTGGTTCCCAGAGTCAGTCAACCGTCCTAACCACCGTTACATCTACGACAATTCAGCAACTTTTATGTCAGTCTGTTAGCGATGGGTTGTTTCGTTGTTCACCCTCGTAGTCAATCGAAATCGATCATCATCAACCATGACCGACTGTGGTTAACCACTATGAATTTACTGGGCAACTACTTCTTCGTGGTAATCATTAATCATCATCAATATGTTGAACAACCAGGATTAACCATGGTTAACCATGATCAACCATCAACCATGCTTTACATCCAACCCACCCTGGCCGCCCCGTTGGGCCCGGGCCTGGTACCCACAACGGTACCGTCCTTGGGGCACCGAGTCGCGGATCACATGGCAACACAGGAGGACTCTTGCAGGGCTTGGACCTGTCGATCCAACTCATCGTCTGCTTCCCGCCGACGCTCGTAGAAGATCAGGGTTGGGACGTACCTGGGTGCACGGCTGGTGGTTTCTGCCACTTAGGGGCACCCAAAAATGGTGGTTTCTGGCGGCTAATGATCCATGGTTAGTATAACTAAGTGCTCATAGTTGAGGATTTTCTATGGTTAATAGTGGTTCACTATGGGGGATAGCCAACCATGGCTGGTGGGTTTTATAGTGGTTGATAGTGGCTAATGATGGTTAAGAATAGGGGATCGCAACAAGCTGATCCATGGATGATCCCTGGATTTTAGAGGGAAACCAGGGATTTTGACTATGGTTAACTCCGATAAACCAGAGGGGTTATATAGGGGCTATAGCCAATAATCAAGCTTCACAATAGCCAACTATGGTTAACTACGGTTAGCACTGTAGGGGTTGTATGGAAATAACATAGGGGTTATAAGTTATGACTGATTATAAGAACTATTAATGACCAACAATAACAGTTAAACAATTACAATATGGTGGCTCCTCAAGCCAGTTTGGGGTACCCAAAGAAATGGTTGGAATCTACTGCTAAAAAATGACTATTATTGGATGATAACTGGGGGTTGCCTGAAACACCCATGGGTACCTCTGTTCGGTGATCATTCGGTGAGACCTGGTGAAATGTGTACCGGGTGAAACCATGGCGAGCAAAACTTCCTGGTCTTGACATGATGTGTTCCATCCTGGTGATTCTTGAAGTGCATGACTGCATGATCATTTTGTTCTTTATTTCATGGGAATGAATCATCACAAAAAACCGATTGCAAATGACTACAGACCAGGCTACAACAGATTGTAGATGGTTGTAGACAAGTCTACGCATTTTTTTCGAATGGGGATACAATCTACCTGCTGGCTTGCAGCATCGAACACCTATAGTCTTCCAGGCGGGCTCTCTGATGTGCAACCAGTGAACAAGCTGGTAAAGCGGCCTCGATCGAGCAGTTTTGCGCCTACAGAGATACAATATGATAAAATATAATGTGGACATCATTTATTCAAATATTATTCAGAACCATGCTCAGCTCACATGATTCGCGTTGCCATGTCCAATGACTGAAACCAGAGCAATCACACACCCACAGACTGTCCCAAAGCGAGCTGAATCACTGAGGCACCCATCCGCCATCACCATATTGGCAACAGAGACCCAGTCATCCTTCTCTTGCACCAAGCGGTCATCGAAAAAGGTCCAGCGTTTTCGTGCAGCGCACCAAAAGAAGGCTACGTAGTGCTGGCTGTGTTTGTAGCAAATCAAGCCGTGAAAGCAGTACGACCTGTCTGGCTGGTGGCATGCAGTAATTTCCTTCGCACTTTTTCTTCAGTGATCTGCCATGGGAATGGGAAATCCAACATTGATTGCTGGTGACTTTGCAGTGCTATGTGTGCGGATTGTAAATCTCCATGATGTCATCCTGAATTACAGTCATTGCATGAGGCGTTGATGATCAACTATGATTACTTCGTCAACGCATCTTCCTTTGTTGAGTCAATGTTCCAGTTGTGGCTGAGACTTCAATGGGAAGACTGAGACTGAAGTCGACCTCGGTGATGATCGCTAGTGACCACCAAGATTACTTTCGCTAAGAAAACCCATCTGGGTACCAGAACATCTACGAAACCATCAGAAGCGATACTGCTGGAATGATGTTGAATCTTTGGAACTACCAAAGAAGTACCCCAAGACCTAATAGACGGTACTATTAGTACCTAGTAGTATGGTTACCACCAATGGAGGTACCACAAGACAATGGAAGTTTACTTGATGGATTAGCAAATGGGTGAGAACAATAGCCGATGAAGTAAGGAGGCTCGTGCTACATCGAATTCTAATTGCGTTTATGATGCAATTTCTATGTATATATGCATGTATGCACGCAAACATAGACACATTTTGTAGATGTATCTGTGAATCAGTGGCTATCACGTTCGCGTCCCAGTATCACGGATTCAAATATATGCGTATGCACATTCATGTACATAAGCATATCGAGTCAAATCCAAATTCTTATGAATTTGAAGTGGCAGAACTAGCTGTAAATGGGAACGAAAACGACATCCCTTGGATCAATCCTAAGAAAATGATGTGGTAAACATGGCTTACCAAGAATTGTAATGACCAAAAGTGACAATCATTGTTGACTAGCCATTGTTGATCATCACCACCCTCTGGTAAACTAA
Organism: Symbiodinium kawagutii; assembly: GCA_009767595.1. Classification (NCBI taxonomy): domain Eukaryota; class Dinophyceae; order Suessiales; family Symbiodiniaceae; genus Symbiodinium; species Symbiodinium kawagutii. Next base: position 343,668 of record VSDK01001730.1, on the reverse strand, counting down.
CCTGGCAATGGAAAATCCCAAAATGTTTGCATTCGATTTCTGCCAACGCTGCCAGGCCACGCGTCGTCAGAGGGTGGAGGGACTTGAAAAATCTCTTCCAGCTTCAGCTGGGGCTTCAACCTGTGTGAAGAGGTGGTCGTGCATGCCATGTGTACTGCATATGTGTGTGCGTACATCCATGGGTAACACCTTTACCCCCTATATACAAGTAAATATAAGATGTAAGATGGGTAAATAAGTAGGATGAGAATCTGATTATAAATGATTATAGTAGCTGGACTCATAGATGAGATAGACAGCTGTTTGGAGACCACAAGCCGAGGATGGTTCATGATGGTTGATGACTTTGCTTGATGCTGGTCAATAGAGGCTGATCACAGAGGGTAATAATTGTCCAGTTGTTGGCAAATTGATGCGCATGAAAAGGAAAAATATGTAAGCATAAAAACACTTGTATATCATTATGCATATGTACTTGTATGTGTATGCATGTAGATATAGTAATAACATGTATACATGCATTTATATCTATATATATATATATATGATAGATCTAATCATAATATTGTCTAGGTGGCATATTGTATTGTTGATTTTAATATTCTACTAGACAGCATTACATATTTGATTGAATGCACTACTGTATATTATGTGTGTACAAAGAGATGACTAGCTGATTTATGATGGTTTTTGGTCGATATAGCAATTGTCCGATCAAGGCACTCCTCTGTAATACTTGGAACATGCCTCACTACAAGGCTCGAAATCAACATGATACAATCATTCTTATAAGCGTGGTGCCACGGATCTAATCAGCAATGAACTGTGAACATGAATGAAAAAGGGGGTGTAGAAGCAGTCACGATCAATAACCAATCAAACATTTCAAATTATGGGAAGGAAACACATGAAACTTTGAGTGAATTGGGCTATGAGCAACTGTAGGGATATCATATCTCAACACGAAGAGTAGTAGAGTAGCAAAGTGGCAAAACTGCTCATCTTTATCCTGGAATCCTTGCCAGTCAAAGCCGAAGAAAAGCTCCAGGAAAAAACACATTCGGATGTCTCGAAGTATTTGCAATTAGAAACAAGTGAGCGTCTCAAAACCCCCTTGCCCTAGCTGTTTACTGGCTTGGCATACAAACGTGGCCACAGGAAATCAAAACACATGCAAACAAGCATCATGACTGGCATCCAAAAATAAAAAAACAATTAAGCCCCATGAAACATGTGAATCGTCGCTTTTACATGCGTGACTTCACGAGAATTGCTCAAACTGTGGAGTATGACCAGTGATACAGTGACTGTAAAGGTGAATGATCAACTGGTTTATCGATGGTCAATATTGACTATATAACAATTGTGTATGACAGTTGATAGCGTTTTAACACAATGAATCATGTTGATGGCCAAGGAAGGGTTGGGGATAATGAATCATGGTAATGGTTGCTGGAGTTGAGAAGCTCACCTCCACCGAACAAGTTTAGCCTTCTTCGAACTTGAGCTGACGCATACGAACTGGTTCTAAGTCCATCTCTAGGTCCTAGTGACCCCATGCTGAAGTCAGCTCCAAACATTTCACAGCTGGACCTTTGACCAAACGTGGTTTTTCAACATCCGTGCAAAAAAATCTGACCACCATGACTAACCCAGGGCATTCCATCGCATTGCGACCAGGAAACATGCACAGGATGAACAAAATGTCCTGTGTGTTGGGTGTGCTGTTGGGCCACACCAGCGAGATGGTGAAGATTTGAGGCCTCGATGGGCAATGTGCTGTGACACGTCGCTGTAGGTTGACAAATTGTGGCTGACAAGGTGAAGGATGGCCAACCTCAACCAACGTCAACCACCATCAACCAACATCAACCCTCAACATTCCACATTCAGTCAACCTGATAGGGTGGAGTATGGTGATGATGAAGAATGGGAACATGCACAGGGGAACAATCAGTTGCAGCATCAACATCGATACTGGCGCTGAAGCAACTGCTACCCCCTGGCTAAGTGTATGCACCCATAATCCCCGCATTTTCTGAGTGGCGTGAAGTGTCACCTCCCCATTCTGTTGGTATATCCTGATGGTTGCTGGTTATGATAGCTTCCAATTCACCACCATCAAGAATCCTCGACTGAAGGTTGTTGTTGGTTTCTGCTGGTTATCCCCCGTAATCCTCCATGGCTATTGCTTATGATCCACCATTGTGTTCTGAGTACAGAAGTTACCAATGAACAGTCGGAGTCGCTTTATAAAATGACTGGTGATGGCTGATCATGTCTAATCATCGCAAAGAGCAGCGGACATGAATCAAGAAATGCCAATGCAAAATGCAAAAAAAAATGAAACAAAAATTTGGATAAGACCGACACAGGCAGCAAAAGAACGGGCCTATCATGGTATGTCCACCAGAATTTGGACTTTCATGGAGGGGTGCCCGCGTCAGCCGCAATCACCCAGATCAGTCATGGCGCCAACCCGCAAATTGCTTATTAATGGTAGACCCCATGTCAAAATTCCTCTATATTGGGATATCACCAGCTACTTAAAGTGTTAAAGTAAACTTCTGGTGGTTTATCAATGTGGATCTACCATCACCTGTGATGAAACAAACGTGGCCTTGACGGTGGCTGTTAAGGTGTGAAGCGCTGAACATCATGGGGTAACAAGAAGGAACGGCTTGACGAGACGACGGAAGATGAAGGAAGTCAACAGCAAGCTGCGCATCTATTTCCAGCCGTCCAAAAAAAAGATTTGTATGACCACTCCCCAGGGCCCCAGGGATCCCGAGGGTTTTTGGACTACCATCATAGATGGACATCACACATCCAAATGCAGCTCGTCATGGTAGACCCAGCCCCTAATGAACCAGTGGCTTCACCTTCGAGTTCCCACCGATTGCGACACTCTCTGCTGGGTGGCTTTCTGGTTAGCCATCGCTCTTCGCGTATCTTCGAAGACTTGCAATCAATGCACCTGTGCAGAAACGATGGCCCAGTGGCGGTATGCAGTGGATTGCGGCGTTCAAATCCCACACCTTTTGAGACAAACCCTGCGCACTCCAGATTTTAGTTGCGCACTTGATCCAATTTGAAAACCCCCGCCATGATGCATGATTGTTCTGCTTGCCTTCTCCAAATATCTTGCTAATGCCGCCAACTCTTTGGGAAGAACAGCTATTTCATGTCCATTTTTCTGGTTGCTTATCCCACACTTTCGCTTGGGTGGCTGGTGTCCCTACACTAGCTGGCAGAGGCAACCAAATGTTTCTAGGGGACTGTTTTCTGACTGATTTGGTGGTGCCTGATGAAGCCACACAAACCGCGATTTGTCAACACGTTTGGTTGAACAAATCCCCAATGATCACTGCTTCAGGTGATGGACCACCTCATGATGTCACTTGTGTGGACCATTCTGGGTCTACCAAAAGTCGCGCCCGCACCTTCCGACTGAGTACCCGTCTCTTTGATCTGAAAATTGAGGGCAATCCCCATAGAAACCTCTGGAATCTGATGCTTAGCCCTGATAGCCAGTGATTTTGTAGACTTTTCCAGC
>VSDK01001730.1:286657-340027 GCA_009767595.1 Symbiodinium kawagutii | reverse complement strand
AGCTACATCTCGGAAAGCCAACCAGCCATCACCAGCCGCGAAGTTTTCACGGACCCCTTCGGTGCCGAGTCATGAGGGTGGACTACTCAGAGCTGTTGCGGAATTGTTGGTTCTGGTCGTTTGCAATTGAGGCAGCGTCGGGTTCAGATACAGCAGGACCAAAGAAACACACCAACACTTGATTGGTAAATCATGACTCTTGGTACTCTCTTGCAAAAAAATGCCCTTTTTAGCTGAGATTGAAAGCCACAAAATGTTTCAACCTCTCTTCAGTCTTTTCAAAAAAGCAATCTGCCCGTGCCTCTGGGAAATCGGCTTGCAAGGAATCACAGTCACAGTTACCACCAACCATAAACCGTTGCTGGCTATCATCCTTAAGCGTGGGCCATTATCCTCTCTCTTTAAACAATCTGAGTTAATCAAGCTGCCGTGTTGGGGAAAATAAGAAAACAAGTAGAGTAGCGCCACCAGTTTTAAGTTGGCTGTGTCCAACCAACACTACCATCGCCTTCCAGGCCCAAAATCGGGAGCCGAGTCACAGGTGGTCCAGTGAATCTGGCGGCAGTCCTCGCGAGCATATCCTGAAGGACGCCTGCGCTACTCACTTGGGCAGTCCAGAAAATGAATCAAGGCATCAAGGCTTGACATGCTGGGAAAATCATGTTTGTTGTAAGATCAACTTTTGCTCAATGATGTTTACTGATGCTTAATGATAGTTGACCATCCGATTAAATTCTGGCGACTCAGGCAGCATTCTTACTTAGATCATTTACCTTGATTTACCATGTTCCCTGGGTCCGCAGGACACTGACAGGTTGGCTCATAGCTTCGCGCAATTTGGATTGATGGGAATGTGGGTTCATTCAACCAATCATCCCAAGCAGGGTTGAGATGTGACATGCATTTGAAATCACCAAGGAGATCTAGGGTGTCTTTTCACGGCAAAAATCCAATCCGACATCATTGGAGTTTTGAAGCCATCTTCCGCATCACGAAGCTGGGGCGGCACATGTCTATCACTGGTTGTGAACGTGTGCTGGTGCTAGCTTTCAATTCCTAACACGGATTAACACAGCTGATATGCAGTCATCGCACATCCTAAATCCAGCGAAGCAAACTCCTGCAACTCCATGAGATCAACAGCTGAATTCACAATCCTGGGGATGCTAATCCACTGAGATCTCCACTGAGATCCTGCCCCACCAACTCCGCTTGAGATCCAGCTCCCCACCGCTCGCCTATTGGATCGGTGCTGATCTCCTCTTCGCCGCTTCCCCGGGTTGCCTCCAAGAGTTCGGTGGCGTAGGTGGTGTAGAGGTAGCTGCTGTTCATCGACGGCCTGGCGGGGCAATCCCAGAGCTATACCATTCGGTTATCAACTATCAAGTCCTAAATGTCAATACTGTTTATCTAATTACGAACTATCATTTATGATTCAACCACCTCAAAGATTTAATATACATTAATGATAATACTCTCACAGCTCTGCTTCTTTTCAAAATTGTCAGCAGCCTTTCTATAGCAATTCCCGGAACTGTCACTGGAAACTCTCTGGAGCCTTGGTCACACCCAGATATTACCAACAGAGTTTCCAGATTTCTCGGAGCAATAGATTTTGGATGTACCACTGTTGTTGTATCATCGTGCTGATGCTGTCTACAACAACTGACCCACTGATGCGTTGTCCACCGGATTCTTCCCACAGAAGAGGTTCCAAAAAGTGAGAATTCCCCATTCGTGGCTGAAAATCAAGATCCAGCAATACCAAGCTGACAATCAAGATGGCTGTAATCATCAGCCAAACTGAGAAATCGCCAAATGATGCAAAAATTCCAGCAGTATTACTTCCATCTCGCGAATGGATAATGCTGATCCCAGGTGATGACTGCTTCATCCCCAAGATCGACAAGCATATCTGTCACTGAGTTGGGCTAGGCAAATCGGCTGGAGCTGAAACAGTTTGCATCCTCGAATCCGTTGGTGTTTCAGCTGGGGGCCATTAGAAACGCAATCAATGCGATGTTCACTAACCATGAACCAAGTCTAAAGCAACCATTAATCAAACAAATCAACCAATAATTCGCCAGCACTATTCAATGCTACCATCCGACCAAGGGTATATGTTCGTGAAATCTGATCCTCCTCAGCCATCCCACTAACCTATGCGATGATCTTATGAAGCCCATGGTCTTTGGGGCTGGGTGATCTGCTTTCCACCAAGAAACTCTCCGGTCGCCCCACCTCAGCGAACGGTACCATGGCAACACACCAGGCCTATTTTTTTTGGAATGAAAGAAATAAATGGACAAATCAATAAATTCTCAGTGAATGAACAAATGAATGAAACAAATAATCAATAAAATAGAGAAACACATGATGATACGATACTAGTACATACTTGTGATGAGATGTACTACAGGTTACCAACATATATCCAAGCAACACGCAGTTGGTGAAGAACATGCCACTGGAGGACCAACATGGACCAACAATTTCATGGCTATTTGAATGGGCAGAAAGAAACAAATCTTGGGAGATGGGGACATCCCAGATCAGCAGCTCTGCTCAGGATAGTAAGACTTTGGTCAGCACCTAAGGCGTTGTTGTTCATCCAACGCCTGAATGCAGGGTGATAGACCAGAGAACCGACTCCATCCAAAAGGATCTTTGCCTGACTTATCATGATTTACGCAGTGGTTGCTGCTTATTAAGGGATAGCTCACTCAGCCATTTAGCTCTGGTTCATATCCATCACAAACCAGCGATTATTCAAGCAGTATCAAGAGTTCCGCCCTTCTGCAGGATATCAGGGGGTGCAGCTCGACACCCTGGGGTTAGTGATGCTTCCCCAAGCTGAAAACAGCTATATAATCCTGGTGGTATCCATTTGATGGACACAGAATCCACGATTGACAATGGTTGGTTATAAGTTATATACAATGGATGCAACAATGGTACCGTGATGGTACCCTCCTTGTTCGCTAACCGCTGATGGTGCATGGCTCACCATAGTGAAACGTTGGTTAGTTCGGAAGCACCCGAGCTAGTTGTGACGTGTTACAATGAGGGTTAGAACCCACATTTGTTTTGCTATGGTCTCACTGGCCGAGCACCATTCACAAATCTTGATACGCATTGCTTTTGCTGATCATGCGTTACCACTGCTAATAAGTATTGCATGGGCTGGAATTGTGAACCAGCACAAGCTAATCAGAGCAGCAGCATCCTCTCCTTTTGATCACTAGAAACCACCTTAGAGAAACAACATATTACCAGCCTTAGGGTCCTGAGCCATTGCGAATAATCCACGTTTATCCATTGTCAATCAGCAATGTTCGCCTATACAGTACATGATTAAGCATGCTTGGTCCATCTTTACTCATCATCAGCTCTCCTGAATCTTCATCATTGTCAACAATCGTAGCCCCAATACAACAACCAGTGCTGTTTCTATCGTTATCAATCATCAAAACCACCAAACCATCAAATCGTCAAAGTCAGCGCAGCGTGACCATGTCATATCAACAATGAACCATGACTACTTGGATGATCATCCCAGTATATAAGCAGTGGACGCAACATGATGCAACCATGGAGTTGTATGCTGTATGCCATTTTAAAAATTTGGTATAAACCACAGAAATGGTACTCACCAGTCTGATGTTATTACTCACCAGTATTAATCTTGGTTACCAAAATATAAATCGGTATTACCCACACTGGAAATGAACGCTTGGACGGCAATCATGGGCTACTGGTCACCAGGATTACCTTCACCGGCCGATGATCGCCGTCCAAACGTTCATCCAACACCTTCCCGTGCCCGCCATGACACAGCTGGAGCAATGGGGCACGTCCACCTGTAGGCTGGTGAGTGACGGCCCCCAGCTGTGGTTCTGCCACGGCAGAACGTTTGGGTGCCAGGCGGTAGATACAACGACCAGGTTGTTCAACGGCGAATCTTGACTACAGCGGATTTGATTCGAATCACGTTTGAAGGTTGGATTGATGATTCATGATGAATCAGTGTTTATGGATGTTCATTATAGTGATGTCGGATGCGCTGTGTAATGACTGTGCTGATACTTCATGGATCTTCATGGATAAATCACAGCGAAGAAGGGTTCACAGTCTCTGGGAATCAATCATCGCTGGATCTAGAATCCAGCATTTGTAGGTGCGGGTGAATGACCAGTTTCCCGCCAGCTATGCTGCTACAGAATATAAATCCTTACAATGGGGGCATGCTAGCAAAGGTGATTCTACTATTCTTAAACCATCATCTTGGTACCAAATGTTAAGATGTAGTATGATATGGTCCTTGTATAATTGGTATACTGGCAATTATGAAAAAAAATAATCCACAGCAAACCTCACTTCCCCCGAATAACCTAGGTTGAGAATCTTAGGCTCACAGAATTGAAGAAATTCTCTCTTAACCCTTGTTGACAAGTGGTCCAAAACAGCCGCATAAAGGGCTCATGGTAGAAGCCATTGGTACCCTCAAAGTAATTTAGGGGCCCCAAAACAAAGTGATTAGATTTGAGGAGTCCATCTTCATGATATGTGTGTTGTCAACGACACATTCTGCATTCACTGTCACCGTAGCTGATGAACAATACAATCAATCGAACAACCTTTTGCACAGGTGAGAGTAATGAAATCCGGGGTCAGGTCGTTACGTGTTTGGAATGGCGCGGGTGATGGGATGAGCTGATTGCTGTAGGTTGATAACTACAGCTGGGTGCCTGCCCGACGAGGTCCCTGACGATGCGGCGAGATGCATATTCGATGCCGAAGATGTCGTGAGCAAAGCACAGGGGATGACATCCGAAGGCGCTGGCTTTCTCCTGCGCCAACGAGCCAAGCCGTTTGGTCCGTTCGGCTAACCAATGGTAGGATATGGTAGGGGCCTGGGACATCTACCCCATCTACCCATCGCTGTCTAATCTTGTACCACCAGTGGTTGCTCAGTTACGGTCATCGAAGCTGCAAGGTTTCAATCTAGTCTGCAAAATCAATGCGCTACTTGTATCAATATCACAGAGTCCACTCATGCTGCCAAAAAATAATTAATTAGTTATTTTACAGTCTGATCTTTGTGTCTCATTTACACCGCAGTAAGTGGTGATGTGCTTTCAACCAACATTCACCACTGCATGTAGCAACCCGAAGATGGTGGCTGCATGGTGTTCTACTCCCGCTTCAGGAAACACGGATCAAGAAGCCTGCCACGTTGCTATCTATTTCTTGGTGATGATTGGGAACCCCCGAAGCCAACCATTTCATTCTTAACTTCAAATCATTATTGAGCATTTCTGATCACAATCAACCATGAAGAAACCCTCCACCAACCATCCCTAACCAACATTCACCATCTTCAACATCGGTAGCCCCCTGGACCATCAACTGGCAAGTAAGTAGTCAATGTTGACCATGAATTAACCACCTTTCCCAACCATCGTTACCATTCGTTTCGTAGATCTCACCAACCAAACTTCCACCATTGACGTACCATTGGAAGCAATCAACCAACCATCATCAACAGTTCTTACTCGTTTTTCGGCCTGAAACTATCAGCCAATCTGAATCATTATCATCATTTATCATTGATTTTATGATCAATATGATCATGATGATCATTATCATCATTTATCACCGACCATTCTACTGATTATGATCGTTATCCACCACCATTCTACGTTTTGTGTCTTCACCTCACGGTTTCTGATTTTTCGAAGCCTCCAACCCTCGCTGCCCCCGCTCCAGATCTGCTGGAGCTGCAGGCACGAGGCATGACAGCTCTAAATGAGAGGCCTGAGATCGATGCGATGCCGAGGAATTTCAGGGACTCTTTTCCTACTACCCTCTGGTAAACTAACCTGGCAATGGAAAATCCACCATTTATTGGTGGTTTCCCAGGGTTTCACTAGAAAATATGGTTAAAATCCATTGCCAGGTTAGTCCAACGGAGGGTACTTTTCGCAAACATTGTGCAATAGTATTGATGATCTAATAGTATTGTGCGATTATCGCGATATTTGTGCACTACAAATTTCAAAGAGGAAACATATCTTTATAGATTCTACAATACATAATACATACATGGAGCGAGAATCCCGAAGTCTTTGTGTATGCATACATGCATGTTTTCATTCAGAACAAGTTCCATGTGATCTAGACTTGTGTACAATTGTTCATTCTGAGCAGTACAACTATCTGCTTCTATCTGTTAATGAAGGGCGTTGAAGTAACTCCATGCGAACTATCTCCGGGCATAAAGGAAAGACGAAACAATTCTACATGTATGTGCAATTGCACACATAGACTGAACATATCTACAGCACATACAACACATAAATACGTATTTCTGTTTGTACGTAGCATCGTATATACAGGTACATAGGCACGCAAATAGATGCTGAGAATTCATGAACATACGCTAGCCATAGTGCAACAGTCTGCAAGAATTTGCTGGAGAACTCCGCGATTGCAGGCGGTTCCTTGAAGGTACATATGATGGGAGTTGATCTAAATTGATGATGATGATAGATTTGTATGTTGGACTCTCGCACATGATGGTCAATTTGATCTGGCAAAAGAATGATCAAACAAGTCCAATGGCTCGAGGTGTATTCACAGAAACCAGTCAGTAGATGTTAGTAGATGTTTGTAGATGTTTGTAGATCTTTGTAGATGTTTGTGGATGTTAGATGTTAGATAGATCGTAGATGTTAGATACTGCTGGTAGTTGCAGGTGTTAGCTTCGTAGCTGTGCCAAGCGATGTCTGTAGTGCTACGCTCGTTACATCCTCCTCCACATCGCTGTCCATGACGAGCTGCGTGCAAAATGCCCAGGATGGCATCCAAGGTTTCACTGGCATCTTCCATCTCACCTGGGAGCCCACATTTCGCTACTGCAACGGCGAACTGCAACCACTTGGAGCCCGTGTGTAGCAATAGTTCGCTGAGTGCGTTTGTTGTTGTTGGTGTTGTTGTTGTTGTTATTGGAGGTGGTGGAGGTGGTGGAGGTGGTGGCGGTGGTGGCGGTGGTGGCAGTGGTGAAGGTGGTGTTGCTGCTGTTGCCTTGCTTTTGATGGTCACGGTGATGATGGTGATTAACATCCTTGCAATGCCAAGATATGTCAAAATTCTACTTGGCTGTTCTGCCAACAAAAACGCCGTTCTGACAATACTTAAGGAACCGAAAGCATTTCAGGAACGCCACTCTTGGTCTCCAACTCTCCAACCTCACCTACTAGTGACACTAACCAATGAGTGTATGGCAAATGTTTGAACCACAGATAATCAGCAACAGTCAACAGGATTTGAGAAATCTCCACTGCACCTCAACCTTCCCATGGTTTCTAATGAATTCCCATGGTTTCCCAAGGGATAGTGGTGGACGATGGATGATGGCACCAATGCATCAAGATACCAAGCTTGAAGCGCCCGTCGGCGTTGTAAACGCTGGACAGGGCCCTTCGAAGGCCATCGGGCGGCAGGGCGACAGTCTTCTCATCGGAAACCTGAGCCCAAGTTTGTTTTTTCCATTTTCAGCTTGCAAAGATCTAGAATCAATGACCTGAAATGTTCAGGATTAGTCTTAGTTCCAGTTTCAATGAAGTTTTCAGGTTACAATGAATCAATAAAATCAATTCAGTTCCATTCTCAAGTCTTTGTTTCATTTTTTCTATTTTGCCTTGCTGGTGTTTTTTGTTACATCTAGAATCTCTCAACATTGCAGCAAATAATGCCACCTGAATGACACAGGATGGTCCAAAGTTCACCGAGAGGGCCCAGGTTCATCGTAAACAAAAAAGGGATACAGTCCCGGCTGCAGGACAGGGCTAGGTCCGGAAGCGTGATGCCAACGGCACAGGTGGCCAAAGCGAAAAAAAATGAAACGAACAAAACCAACAAGCAAAAAAAAGGGCCGTCAGTGAGGTGCTGGTGGACAAGAATGACATCAGTTGCATTCTTACAATTTATAACAGTTGAGATCGGTTTGAATAAACTACTTCTATCACTGATTATTAGTTGCAATTGCTGTGGTGCGGGCTTTCTTTCTGTAGGACATCCCCACCCCAAAAAGAGGAAACCAGATACAGCTACTATCATGACAGCGCAAGATGCGGGCCATCCAGAAACCAGGTAACAATCACAGTGGTGTCTTTTCGCATCACTAACGTTGGATGGTGCATCACATCATTGGTTGGTCAAGGTCATCAGTGAGCAGGGATCAACTTCGTCATTGCGATGGGTTTCTTTGTTGGTCTGTGGAGATGGTGCTGTGGAACCCTGCTAGTTGCTAGTTCACAGCTCATGACCAGCTACCCTTTGCGTGCTGGGATTGGCCAGAGCCACGATGGAAACCAGAAGAAATTCCACCATCTGCATCATGTTCTTTCCCCGGCTCATGTGTGCTTGGATCCAATTCTCACTTATCTTTGTCTCAATCCTTGGATCAACCAAGCAATACTTGAAGCCAAAGTGACACTGTACTCCTGGAAAAGTGATTTCAGTTCACAGTAGCAGCGTATCACCTGAACGGCGCAGCAGTCACGTCAGCTACAGGCCTGGCTCCATGATCCAGCACCCCTTGCATCAAGCTCATCTTTGTTGCTCAACATGTTGCTGATTGCAACCCTATGAACCACTGAGGCACAGGAGCAAAACGCCTTTTACATTGTTACTACAGCCAAAAGCCATACCCCATTGTTGGGTATGTATGATTTTCATCGTTGTCCTCTTGTCCCCGTCATCAATGAGATTCAAATGGTTCATACTGTTGATGGAAGAAATCCTGCACCGCTTTCATAGTCCACATCCCCTAGGAAACCCAAATGTTAATATTGAAGTATGTGCTGGGCTCATGCCGGACATGAAATCTGTGAATGGAGAAAATCCTGCACCACCCACCTTGCTACCACAACATTGAGATTAAGGGGTTGCAGGGGGTGTCCTCACACAAGATTACTTGGGATGCCCATCTGGGTGGTGCAGGATTTCCTCCATCAACCGTAGTGCCCGATAATGAACAAGTGTCAAGAGTGATCAATACTGGCCATGAGGCCATGTATAACCAGCCATTGTTTGACATGGGGGGAAAATGAACAGAATACTCGAGCTGTTGGGACGGATTGGAAGGTTCACTCCTCTATGGGATGATCGGACTTGACCAATCCCCAGCCCCCCAGCTCAGCACGCGGCTGGCAATCCCACAGATTCCACAGATTCTGAGCTGATCTCAGAACCAAGCACTGATGTGAACCACTTGCTGAACCATGTTCGACCTATCTGGATAATGGCCGCTTTAAAACCGTCATGGTTCATTAATGGCTCATATCAAGCAATTTCAATATCAACCAGTATTGCTTCAGTAATGATTGGTGTTGATGGTTGATATTGATGGCTAATTAATGATTATCAACCATCTTGATTGATCATTATCCAGCATTCACGATTTACCATTAATTAGCAGCAAAGATATTCGAAGACTATTTACTGCCATTCTTAGCCAATATCTACCATTGTTCAACACGTATCGAGCGATATCATTAATTATACATCTGGTAATTCGCCAGCATTTTATTTATTGTTACAAATCATTATTTAGCATTGTTTGAGACTTATTCAACCACGATCTAAGCATGCTGTGACCAGTACTAGAGATTTTGTTGTAGATAAAAAATAGAAAAAAGCTAGACGATGATCCATTATCAAAAATTAATATTGGAGGTGTCTCATGAATCTCTATTTTCACCATCACCGAACCACTACCTTCCCATCATGTAGCCGTTACAAATCCTGAAAAATCATCTGCCCATGATCTACGTACCCCATAATGTAGCCAGTACCAACCATGACCAGTCATTTCACAATCATTTAACCATCATCTAACCAATATTGAAGCACCATCTACCCAGGATTTACTAGTCATTGAACCTGTGCATTTCTCTCGCCATTCACAGGGTGGCCATTCATATCTTCCCCGCTGTTGCGCACCTGAGACTCGTGCTGCGTTCTGCCGAAAGCCGGGGCAGCCAGGAGCCGAGTACGGAAAGTCTGCAGATTCCACAGGGCCTGGATCACCACATTCAAAAAGCCTCGGCAGCGCGTCATGATCTCGGCAGGGCTGGGGTTGGTTGATGATGGTGGGTTATTTGATGATGGTTGGTTGATGGTAGGTTGGTTGATGATCTGTTTAGCATGTGATTGATGACTATAAAGGAGCATGAATCGCATCAATATTCTGAATAAGGTAGTAGTTGTTCGGACTTGGTCGGTCAATGAGAGTGGGTGATAAGTAACAAGGAACCAACACTGTGCCGTGGCCACTATGTAGGTGGGTCAGCCTCGCTGCAAAGGATGCTGGTGCACCAATGACAACAACATCCACATGGTCAAGAGACCAACTGATGCAGTCCACCAAGACCTGCGCAAGTTTGATGCTTGCACCACAAGAGTTCGCATGGTTTTCACGACAATAAGCACCAGCCAACAACAACCAACTCCAACCAGGGGAAGAGATCCAAGCTTGGATCCCAGTTTGGATCCAAACCAACTGTTTCACTCCAAGGAACAGTGATTGGCTCCCTGATGATTCTCCAAGCCCAATTTGCGCGCTGCAACGTGAGGCGCCGGACGCTCCAGTTGGAACATGGCGCCGGAATCTGGTTACATTGGTTTGTTCACTAGTTCCAACTAACTATTATCCGGAGATCATGGGTTCGTTCATTCTGGTTAGATTGGTTGGGTTCCGGAGATGCATGATTTGGTGCCTTCTAAGTCTAATGGTTCCATGTAACTTTTGGAGCCCTAACATAAAGAGTCTTTGTGCAAGTCGTGTGTCAATATTTGCTACAGTGCTATACTGCTCATTCATGTCCCCAATAGGACTCACGAAATAATCGTGATTATACGCCTTTGACCATCCACTACAACTGCTTTTTGATAACCATAAATATGTACCATCAACCAAACTATACTTACTTGACATCTCTTCAAATAACAGTCTTGCTTACTATCCTCTATCGTCATCCATTCTTAGCCACGGCTGCTACTATCATAGATAATCATTCAAAATGCTGTTGCCCATCATTATACTGCCAACCATTGTAAACGGATTGCTGGAGTTCATAGTTGAGCAGTGCCATTGTTGAATGTTGTTGATATCTGGGTGTTTCTGAAAATAGAGGATCGCTGAACCATCCAGTAAAAGTCATACATAGGAATCAGCCAACCATAACTTAGGGGGATCTTCTATTTCAAGAAACCCCCCACGTAGCCGTCCACTGTTACTGCTAACCAATGGTTGACTGTAGCTATCACCAACTGCAGGGCTCAGAAAACGCTGAGCCAAAAATCGCCGCCGGAAACTGGGCGAAGCCGCATCGCCGCCGGGAGAACTTGGGCGACACGACGGATGATCATGACGGAGATTGACCACCAGGTGGTTTATAACCATGGTTGATGGTGGCTAACCACCATGGTGAATGAGGATTAATGGTGGTTCATGATGGTGAATGATGGTCGATGATGGTGATGGTAAGCGCGGATTGATGATGGTGAATTATACTTAATGATGGTCAATGGTGGTTGTGATAGCAGGGGCCAACTTTGCTTCTGGTACAACCCCGGTACCAGTTCTGATCCATGCCCAAGTCGCTGAAAACCACTAATCAACCATTCAACCATTGACCAATCATTGTTAACCAGCAACTAGCCCTGAATCGTTCGTAGTTGAACGATACATGGAGTCAGTTGAATTATTGACCATTGGTGATTGCTGCTGACTTGCATGATTAACCATCAACTAAGTATTAATGATAATCAACCGTAATGGTTGAAATGATTATGAACCAACCATCTACCAACCATTCTTAACCATTCTTAACCATCAACTAATCATCAACCATTATTCGCAATTGTCTACCAATAATTATCATACAACTATTTTTTAACTAATGTTTGATTATCATGAACCAGTCATTCACCCATCAATAAACCATCTTAAACCACTATTAATCATTATTGACCAATCATTCTTAACCATATTAATAGGTTAAGCAAGTCTGATCGTTCTTAACCATATTAATCAACCAACCATGTACCAACCATATTACCATATGTTTCACCAATCATTCATAACCATATCATCCACCAAACATCAACTAATCAGTAACCAATCATTTCAAGAATCATTAACCATTATTAACCAATAATGATCATACAACTATCAACTATGATCATTATTGATCAATAATAACTATCATTATTAACCAGTCATCTCTGTAACCATTACTAATCATACAACTAATGTTATAAGATGACTGGTTAGTAATCCAAAATGACTATTGAATAATCATTAGGAATGTTTAGTGATGTTACTAATCATTAGTCATCTATATAACCATTACTAATCATTACTAATCATGATAATCATTACTAATCATACAACTAGTATGACCAACTAGTATATCTATTAGTTTCTATCATTAATGTTTGATTCCTATTGACCAACCCTCTAACCATAGCCATGACCTGAGACCTGCGCTGCCCAGCCACGTGGATGCGCACCGACTGTGGCAGGGGCCGCACCAAACACACCGTGGCCGTGCAGCCGTAACGCCAGGCGCCCACGGTGCGCAGCTGTTCGTCCGCCTCCGAAACGGAGCAGCCCACGGAGTGGCCAATGAGAGGTAAATGAATGGCCAATGAAAGGATTGGTCAGATGACTATTTTTTGAATTGTTTTTTTTTTTTAAGCGCTGAATAAATATCTAATGGTTATGGTAATTAATATCTAATAGTTATGGCAATAACTATAATGAATGGTCAAGTCATTTATTTACCACTGATGGTAGTGGTAAATGAATCCGGATTTGATAGGTTTTATTACCATGAAATGGCAAATGATAGGTAAATGACCATTAATGATTATTAATGACCATTAATAATTATCAATGACCATTAATGATAGGTAACTATAACTATTGATGACCATTGTTGGTCCAATGACTACTATCATTAATGGTCATTAGTGGTGATAGTTAATAGTGGCAATATCTGAAATCTGGGATCATTTTCCAATTCTAATAGTATTAATGGTCATTCTTTGACCATCATTAATGATTCATCAGTTCAATGAATGGTCAATATCCATTAATGAATGGTCAATGATGACCATTCATAGTGGCAAGCACTAATGATAGTAGTGGCAAACGTCATTAGTGGCAAATAACTATGAATGCTCAATACCACTACTACTTATTGACCATGAGTGTCATCATCACCCGATCATGATAATCATGTACATGGCAGTTCTTTGAGCAAATGAATGTTTCTCAAACAAGGGATCCCCAAAGCATCCAACATGAACAATTTATACTTTTATATGTTATATACTAACTATAGTATCTTATGACAATACTATACTTATACCAATCAACCAACCATTTTTGAGGGTACCCCCCCCATTTCAAGAAACCACCAAATCAGCCGCAAGGTCTGGAGAGAAAACCCCAGTGACGTGTTTGTACACAAGCTATGTCCAGGCCGCACCTTTTGAAAGGTTCGTGTCAGTGCTTCTGCAACCGCCTGCGCGGTTTTTTGGGAAGTGCCAGGCGCTTTTTTTGCGGGGGGAGACCCAGATACAACGAACTAGCAACTCTTACGTTTAACCAACTCAACATCTGCAACTTAAAAAAATGTCTCCAAGGTCTCTTGGCTATCAACAGGCATAGCGACTAAGGGCCTGCAAAGGCCATCAAGCAGTAAGAAGGAGCTGACGGAGTACGGAACAATCCAGCTGCCCATATCCCACCATGTCATATCCAACACATCGGCCAGAATCATTATTGTTGGCACCTGTTCGCTATTGCCAACATATTTTCTTCAAACCATTGTGTGCTCAAATCTAGTGCGATATTCAAACAGTAGTCAAGTCATTGGTCCTTGGAGCGGTTTGAACCGCTTACGAATCACCAATTTGTTGGTGATGCTCAGCCCTTGTTTGATCCGCTATGGTTACTATTGCTTGTGATTGTTTCACTATTATCGATATTTATGGTTGAGTCACACCATTGCTACTACTGTTGGTCGTTGTCGGTGAGTTGGTTTTTGTTCCACTGGTTGTTACTGTCGTTGGTTGATTGTTGCTTGTTGTCTTCCACTGGTGTTGGTTGTAAATGCTTTCATTCCGCGACTGTTGCTTCTCTCCCTGCTACTTGTTGGCAATCAATCAACATTCGTACCCGCCATGGAACCCATGTTTGCCAAAGGCGACAATTTCTTATGTTGGTCACTGTTGTGAGTTGTTGTTCCACTATGGCTTTGTCCAAAGCCATGGTGTACCCCTGAGTCGTTGGTTGGTTTCCGTATAAAAATTCTGTTAACTTAGATGGGTGGCAGGCACCAGCATGGCTACAGCCCCCAATAAATCCACGAGACTATTGGTACCGTTCCTATCACTGCAGCTAATATTGCTATTAGAATACAAACTGTTGCTAGTCTTTTTTTTTGATATCCACTATGGTTCCTGTAGTACTTATTGTTCCAAGAGACTATCGTTATCTAGGGATTAGTCCAATATAGTTCACTGGTTGGTTCCGAGACAATAGCCAACCATGTAGTTATACCTATTGTTCCACTCTTGTTCCACTCTTGTTCCACTCTTGTTCCACTATTGTTCCACTATTGTTCCACTATAGTAGCCAATAGTTCCATGACCTAGGTGGCAAGAGTGAACTACAACTAACAGAGAAAGTTTCGATTTACTATGTTAGTTTGGTTAGTTTGGTTGACTATGAACAAGTTAGCTATTGTCAATTGTCAATAACCAATTATACTTATAAGTTCCAAGTATAGTTCCACATAAGCTATAGTTGCTATTCCACTTATAAGATCCACTTATTGTTATTGTTCCGCTAAAGTCGCTTGGTACCAGCCAATAGATGGTTGACAACTGTTCCACTATAAGTTCCTCGGATACAAGTAGTGTTTTACTATAGCTACCTATTGTCAATTGTCAATAACCACAGCTATAAGTAGCAATAGACAATAGATGGTCAATGTAGTTAAGAACCACTTGTTGTTATAGTAATAGTTATTAGCAATTAACATTAGCTACGTATTGTTTATAGGTATTACTCACCAGACTCTCCAAACCATAACATCAACCGTGGTATAGTCAATGTCCAATAGATGTAATAGATGTAATATTACGACCAATTCTCACCCTTTGCCCGGAAACTTACAAGTGCACAATCGCTTGTCATACTGGACCCTCAAATTCCTGCGCAGGCCCGCTGTTTTTTGCTTCTCAACCGAAAAACTGTAAACCCTAAACCTCAAACCCTAAAACCCTAAACCCTAAAACCCTAAAAACGTAAACCCTAAACCCTAAAACAATAAACAGTAAACCACAAAGTCCTAAAGCACAAATCGCTGCGTATAGCCAACGTTTTCGTAATTTCTCCAAGTTGCTGAGTGTTATACGGTTGTACAATGTTCAAGTCTCCGGGCAAAGGGTGGGAATTGCGCGTAATATTACCATTACTACAATTACCTATTGTAGTTGTTCCACTATAGTTACGAAATAATATCCACTTCTAAGTAGCAATAGAGGTAATCTGGCTGATGGTTTCAAACTCTATGAAAAATATGCTTGTCAACCAACCATTTGTTACGAGATAACAGGGAAGAAATTGTTTGAAACCAACCATTTGTTAGTAGATTAGTCAACCAACCAAAATGTTTGAAACCACCAAGCAGTTTTATAGTTCCAAATCCCCACGGTTGACTCACCCGAAATTTCAGTCTTCGCACCTCGTCGCGCAGCGGCGACGAGGGTCGGCGGGGTTGCTGCTTGATGGCGCTGCGGAGCTCTTGGGCAAAGACCTGAAGGGAAGCATGGCTGGGTGGTTGGGTGGGTGAAGGTAGGTGAAGGTGGGTGAAGGTGGGTGAAGCTTGGGTTTGTTAAGGTTGGTTGATGTGGTTGGTTGATGTGGTTGGTTATGTGGTTGGTTGATGTGGTTGGTTGATGTGGTTGGTTAAGGTAGGTTCGGGATGAAGCATCTGCTTAAGGTTGGATCAGGTTGAACTGGTTGATCTGGTTATGCGGTTGCTGTGGGTGGCTGGTTGGCGGTTTCATGAGTGACTCATAACGAGGCAAAGAAACAGCAATAAGTGGTTCATTGGATTCATTAGTTGGTTGAGCAGTTGGATGATAAATAAAAAAGAAAAATCATGGATATTGAGGTCAAATATGCTCATATGCTTGCAGTTGTACTTGAGCAACTCACCATCTGTTCTGATGTTAACATATTAACACCAACACAAACAGTTGCCATGTTCGTTGCGATTCTTAAGATCATCATGTCCATGAAATCGAACAGCGTTGCCAGGAATCGCAAGCCCAAGTTGACCTTGTAGCATGGTGTTAGATGAAAGGGTTGGGATGTTGTGCCCAAATGATGATGATGATGATGATGATGATGATGATGATGATGATGATGATGATGATGATGATGATGATGATGATATGTTGGATGCTGGAATTCATCAATGATGTCCGTGATGGTGCGGTAAAACTGTGCAAGCATTTGTATATAGTTTATTGCTGAGGTCAATACAATGAACCCTGACTGGGCTCTGATCCCAAAGGAGAAAAATGCACTGGTTTTGCTTGCATTGGGATCAGAACTCAGTCAGAACATCATCATCATTAACCATCATCATTAACCATTAATCATCATCATGAACCATTAACATTAACCATCATCATTAACCACCGTCATTAACCATCATCATTAACCATCATCATTAACAATAATGAACAGAATATCTCCACATAGTCATTGACAAAAATCTAAACATCATCAACCATTGACCATCAGTCTCTCCCTTCAACTTGTAGCCATCTCACCCATCAACCATCAGGCCGTCATCAACCAACTCAACTTGTCGTCATTACCAACCATCAACACATCCTTACGATGATCAACCACCATTCTCAACCATCTAACCCCCAACCACTCATTTGTTCTCTTTATAGCCATCATTAAAACCATCAATATAACCATTAACCACCATTAATCATCATGAACAACTCATATCAATCAACTAAGAACAAAACCATCAATATGGTGGTTTCTCAAAATAAGGGTACACCCAAATCATCCAGTATTAGCTATTTTGAACTATTAGCCAACCATTTTTTGGGTCCCCTATTTTGAAAAAACCGCCATATGAGCATCAATCAAACAAATATGACCATCATGAACCACTAACCCAACTAAACCATCATAAACCATCATGGTTAGTTGGGTTAACCACCATTAATCATCATATCCAGCCACCATTAACCACCATTAATCATCATGAATCCATCAAACATGAATCCATGACCATTACCCACCATTAACCAACCATCAAACATCATATCTACGTCACCTCCACGCAGGGCGACCAACCGAGCTCCACAACGCTCTCGCCTTGTGGAGCTCCGTTTCGCAGTGTTCCGCCGCCGCCCCCCCGCCGTGGCCATCGTAGACCGCGAAGAAGCCCCACCTGGGCGAAGGCAGCGGACGGGCCCGGGCCAGGGACACCGGTGGTTGACGGCCTGCATGCTTTAAGAATGGTGGGTAGTGGCTAACCATCATGGTTTTAGGTGGTTAATTAGTGGTTAATTGCTAGTTAATATATATAGTGGTTAGCATATGGTTAGTTGATGACAAAAGATGGTTCATATAGTGATTAATAGTGGTTGATAGTGGTTAGTAGTGATGATTAACGATAATGACTAGCGGTCAATTGTGATTAACCATAGCAGTGAAGAATGATTTAGAGTGGTTAACCATAGCGGTGATGATGAATAGTGCGTCAGAGTGGTTAAGAATGATTGAGAATGGTTTATAACCTTTGAGAGGTTAAGAGTGGTTAACCATAATTGAGCTCAATTCACAATGGTTTACCATTCTAAATGGTCAATAGTGCTCAATAATGGTTCAGAAGGGTTAAGAGTGATTAAGAGTGGTTGAAAATGGTCGATAATGGTTTAGACTGGTTGATAACTTAGTAGTGCTTAGTAATGGTTGATAATGCTGATACCCGATGGGGAATATTGGCTAAGAATTGAATGGATGGTTAGTAGTGATGAAAATGGTTGATAATGATTAAGATGGATTACCGATGGCTTACAGGCTATTCATGATTAATGATGGGTAATAGTGGTGCATAGTGGTAATCAGTGAAGAGTGGTACCCTGTAAGGCCCCCTTAGGCTTAGGCAAAATGGGGGCCTCACAGGGTACCTTTCTGAAAAAGTGGAGGCTACTGATGGTCAATATTCGTAGTAATGGTCTATTGATAATGGTTCATGGTTCTCAGTGGTTGATAGTACAAGATAAGAAGCGGCAACAACAGGAAACATGATGAGTAGTTGTAATGCTTAATGATGGCCGATCTACGGCCAATGATGTTTGAAGATGATTTTTTGGCAATGGTTGAGCATTGTGATTATTCAAGTGAATAGAGTGCTTACTTGAGTCAATCATGCTTAATCATAGTGGATAATGTTAATCATTGACCACAATAACCGGTTGATCAATGGTGAATAGTTCAATAGGGGTTACTGATCAATTCATGGGTAATATGTTCACTAGTTGATGGTAACGGCTGCTACCAATGTTAGTAAAAATAAATGGCCAATACTAGTCAACCATAGTTCACACTGGTTACCTCAATATTTGCAATCATGGTCACCGGTGGTAAATTGTCGCTACTTAATCACTTATCATTGAAACCCTTTTATCACTGAGTCACCATCAAACGGTCGTCGCGAAGAGCGGTTACAAGTGGTCTATCACGATCAAGAACAGAGAAAACTTGACTGTAGTCAATGCTACATGTTTCTTGATTAGCTGATGCTACTGCCTCTGACAAGGACTACTCATGATAGTTGATAGTGATTAGCGATCGGTAGGGCCTGTCCATTTAAATTTTGATCCAAAGGTATAAACACATGTGGGAAACCACCTTTTGCCCTGGGCAAGGGGTCGTCCCGATGTTTCTCCAGTCTGCTGGTAATCACGCTATGATCATCCCTAAAAATGACTGCTTAGCAACCACCTTTCCACCTTTACAATTCACTTCTATCACAACTGAATCAAAAACGCCCCTTTTCAAGGACCCAACAACCATCATTGACTGTACTCATCCAAGTTCAGGGCTCCAAGTACCATTGCTTCATGTTCTCATCTTTCAGGAACCATTGAATTTGCTAAGGAACATGGCAACGTCCCCAGGAAGAAATTGCACACTGCTTGCCGGACAGCGACATGAACGCTGGTAATAGATAGTTGGATATAAGAATCAGGCATCAACTAAAGGATTCATTAGCAGCCACCAGGCATGGTTTAAAAAAGCCATGCATTATCAATCATCAAGTAGGAAACTTTTTGTCAACCATCAAACGAGCAACCAACAATCCCCCATTCCATGTGCCAACAAATCGCCTACGACTGTGATTAGAGTCTGTTCTTCATGGTTGATTGGCTCATTTAGTACTTGCATACAAGGCAAGCAAACACTTTCTATCACTTTTCTTCCCTACTGAAATACATCACACATCTGGGATCTGTTCGCTCAAATGTATAACTGTTCCCGGGGATTGAAACCCAGGAGTTCCAGTCCCCGAAGTTGGAGGCTGCACAATCCAAGGTGCGTCTCATTTGCGATTTCTCCTTCCATAAAAGGATCGATGATGCAATATTTGTCCTGCCCAAAAAGGCAGTGCCTATCAGTTGCCTATCCAAGACAGCTCGAAGCTGCAGTTTCAGGTCCTACCCGCCACGGTTGGATACTTGGATGAATCTAGTTTGTTCGAAAAATCACTAGATCAAGTTTTGGGAGGTGAAGCACCATGTGAGTCACAGCCCTGAATTTGGTTTTCGTCCGAACTGAGCCCACTTTTGAGTTTCTGGACCTTTTACAAATGCTGGGATGTGGAGTGGATCCACGAGGAACACTGCCGTCTTTACATGCCCGCATTTCTGTGTATACATATGCCAGAGCCGAGCCTAAGGCTGGGCATAAACTGCTGTTCAAGAGCCGTTCTCTTCATTCATGGTCCCCTGGTGGTGTCATCATTTATTCCAACCAAAAAAGTGTGAAGGTGGTTCTTGATCTATTGTCAAGGTCCACGTGGATATATGGTCTTCTTCAAAAGAGATACATCATCGAAGTGTTGGGACAAAATCAATTCACATCAGCCAGTCAATCACCATAAAACTGATGCTTAATGATGCTACGGGTCATTTTCAACCAGAAACTGCTCCTGGAGCAGTGTGATGTGCGTGATGGGCGTGCGCGCTGGAAGCTGAAACAGGGCCGGCGCTCCTCCATGTAGGGCCGATATTGAAAATTGGGCTCCACCTGAGGGCTTGGAAAGACCCAACAAGCGTCACAACGGGAGCAACCAAAACCCACATAGGGCATGATGATGTCATGATGGCATCATGATGTCATGATGGCATCATGGTTGTAATTAGTCTGACTGTGTATGGGACCACTATCAGAATGGTTGATAGACTGATTGATAGCGCACCGTTGTGATACTGTCTAATGTTGTGGTTGAGTGAATTGTGCGGTAGCACTGATTGAGACACTGATAGTGCCGCTGGTGATTCGGGTAGCCTGGTTGGTCGACCAAATGCTGGACCATGAATCAAAATCTATGGGCCAACCAGGATACATGAAATACCTGTGATCATCAATTCTAAGACATCTAGTTGATCTCAAGAATCATAACGATCTACAACAACCTGTCCAAGACTGGAAGGAGAAAACCCAATCAACATCAGATTCTCGGAGGGTTTGGACACCTCGCTGTGCCACCTGTGGCATGTTGACATCTTGAAGTCACTGATCCTCCAAAGGGATGGCCCAATCCATGTTGGATGTCGCGGTGTGTCTCAACAGGTCCTTCATGCTCCCTTCATGAAGATTTGAGGAGCCTCAGACTATGGCACTTCATTTTTGTTGGGGAAGATGTTTAGATAGTCAAGCAAAAATGTCTTCCGTTCCAGCGCTGGTGGGCCCCTGGTCCCACCAACAGCTAAGGTGATCTTGCTCTCCGAAGTGAGACTCTGACCAACGATTCGCTGAAAGTCCACCTGTTTAAATCGCCTCCGACCACTCTCAACCGCACAACAAGAGTTCCCAGGTTTGGGAACCAAAAATATCTACTCAAAATGCGAGCAATGGGACATAATGGGACACATTCCATGCGTCTGTTGTTCAAGGGTGTAGATGGGTTGCTTGTTGCATCTTGTTGCCATTGATTCGCGCCACTGTGTTTGCAAAGCCACCCACTGTGATCATCCGGAGCCACTTACGAAAAAAGACGTGGGTACCAGTAGCTGTGGATGGCAGCCGCGGGCACCACCAGCCGTTGACCCCGAAGTTCGTGCTACCGAGCCACAGCTTTGCTCACAAAGGCCACAGCACATCCCGCAAGCCTGGCATGGTCAGCATGTCCCGCTGCTCACAGCTGTCCCCAGCTCTCTGGTGATCCACCAAGACCGAGAATAGCTTCCGAGAAGAGTTATCTGTGAAACCAATAGTGGACAAATGGTAGTTTCTCAAAATAGGACCCCGAAGTCAGCCAATATTAATCATGTATAGTACTAAACCAATTCAGACATCACTGTAAATACATAGTTCGCAAGCGACCTGCGCCCTGCATAGTAACCGTGCCTGACTTTCGGCACATGCGCTGCCAGCCTCAAGTCATTGAGCTAGGCAATCTGCCTGTGATCCAATCAACAGCAACCACCAACAAGTACCACAGACCTCAGGAGAGCTTTACCAACTTTGGTGCCAGTACTCCTGGATCACTGTGCCAGGCAACCGGCTCTCACCGATGTTACCGCTGTGCTTCGCCAACCTTCGGACTTCACCTCTCCATTGTTTTTTTCAAAGTGGCCATTTCTTTGGATGTAACAACAAGGGTGGTATACTGTAAGGATTTCCTTGGAAATGGCTGGTCGTAACAAAGAAGTCTCCATTGTTTTTTTCCCACACCATTACTTTTCCCAAAGAGTACTGTAAATGGTGGTCAAAGAACATGCTCCACAATTCTTGCGCCATCATATTGAGCATGTATGTATAGAGCTGCAAAGAGAAATATCGTGAGCACACCTGAAAATCTGAGACTACGAAACCCTATGTCAAGATCCAACAGTCTCTTGATGGCTACATATGGCTACACATGAAACTGGAGCTTCGAGGAATTCTTTCCAAAGGTCAATATCCCTGGTTCTAATCATCCTCATGCTTGGGTGGAAAGCAGCAAGAATTGAAACCAGCGACCGCATGTCACTTTCGGAAGAAGACAGTCATGGAACCTGCAACATGGACATGTTCAATACCTTGATAAATCTACAACAAAAGTGCCCAAATTTACATTGAAGAGACAAAGGACCATGTTCCTATTGATCATGGCCGTTAAAAGGGCTGAGCCCAAACATACAAAAACATGTCATATGAACTTATCAATCAGCTGTATGTGAGATCTAATCATTGAACATACAAACTTATCAATCAAAAAAATCAGGCTCACCAGTCACTCATGATTGATCACTCACAATTCTGGGGGTTCCCCAATACTTTCAGAGGTGCATTAAGGCACATGCATTCCCTTTCTCCAGTCCAATGCTGTCCAAGCATCTGCGTATGATCCTCAAGGCTCAGTGTGAAGGGAT
The DNA here is from genome assembly GCA_009767595.1 of Symbiodinium kawagutii. Taxonomy (NCBI): domain Eukaryota; class Dinophyceae; order Suessiales; family Symbiodiniaceae; genus Symbiodinium; species Symbiodinium kawagutii. Next base: position 317,260 of record VSDK01001730.1, on the reverse strand, counting down.
CAGCTGCAGGTCTAAGTGTAGCTACTCTTGGAGATCTGACTATGCCAGGATGGTAGCTAGGGTCATATTGAAACCCTGTAAAAGAGATAAACAACCAACCAATTGGTGACTTCTATCAACAGGGCTATTGTTCCTTGAGGGTGGAACTAAACTCAATGCGGACCATGAAACATGGTCAAACGCTCCAACATTCCTGTTTTTTTTTCCGGGTCGCCGGGAGTCCTAACCGATTCCCATCAAGAAACCATGATATTGCAAGGTGAATTGGGTTTGGAGCCATCTTCGGGTCCCCACGACTAGTAAACAGCTTATGCCATATCCATCCATCAAAGATGTCTTTTAGATAAACAAGAAAGCCTTTAAACCTGAGAAATCCGAAGAGTGTTGGTGGACATATTTCCTGCAACTTCAAGCGGGAGATCATACATGCTGATGCAAATGTGTCTTGACAGCATCTACAAGTGGATTTGCTTCTATTCGGAACACCACAAGTTGGACCGTAGCTAGTTGCATACGCCGACCCTGCAAAAAAGGATTAGCGAATGAGGCCCCACGTCATCCTACCCATTCTGATAGTCATCATCATCATCATCATCATCATAATCATCATCATCACCATCACCATCATCATCATCACAATCATCATCATTCTCAATGAGCACTATCAACATTCATCATCAAGACTATCATTGTTGTCAACAAGTAAAATTATCATCTGTCATGAATATCATTACCATCAAACTATAAATGATGATTTTAATCAAAATTAGGTTGTCCTTTGCAACAATCACTGTATCAATTACCAATACAGATATATACAACATCGTTATCATCAGATAATTGTCATCAAATTAAAAAGCACTTTAGACGTATTGAACTGGTTAGTGGTTATAACCCCTTTGGAAAATATGCTTGTCATTAAACCAATCATTTGCAAACACATTTGGAAAAACAACACAATGTCAATCAAACCACCAACCAGATTATAGTCATAGCATGTGATAGCCGTTCACCATCAACCAACCCTTGGGACGAATATCAGCCACAAACCAGCAACCCGTGAGCTGATTTCAACCCCCTGAAGGCAGACCACCAAACACCACTTGATCCTGGGGACGTGATGTGTCCTTTCTGCAGATGCATCACCTTGCAGCAGAAGATTCAGCCAAGACGTGCAACTTGGAGAGATTTGGATGAATCGTTCAATCTGGGTGTTTTATAGGGGTTGAAAATCATTTCGAATGGTTAATAATGAGTGATAATAACCAACATCAATGGTTAAGCAACTACTATATCGGTGTTTCTCAAGTCATTGGGGACCCTAAAAATGGTTGGTTTATGAATGCAAATGATTATCATGGATGATTTGGGGGTACCCTTATTTTTAAAAACCACCATTTGGATGAATCATTCTTCATGATGATCAATGCTAGCGATAATCAACGATGATGTTAATTCCTAATGATCAATGATGGTTCATTGATTATGATCAATGATGGTTCATGATTATCTATCAAAAACGATAGTTCATTCGGGCTGATGTTGGCAATCCGTTGGTCCTTGGGGACACAAAATGCTACTGCCCCAAGATCGAATAGTTGGACCGCATCAATGTTCCTGTTGGGCTCTCGTGGCAAAACAACCACCTCCGAAGCCATGAAATCTCTCTGCTGCGAGCTACACGTCACAGCAACCACCTGGTACACGGGATGGCTGCCGAGAAATGCACCCTTGAGGATTAGCGCGTAGCTACAGGTATTCGCTATTCTCAACCACCCCTGAAACTATGATTCCAGTAAACATCATTAGTCATCATTATGATGTTTACCATCATGAATCACCACCATCATTCATCACCACTATCATGAGCCAACCATGGTCATGCTTACCCCGTGACCCGGCAGCCCATGCTCTCGACCAAGCAACCATTCTTCCGGCGGCCATGGTCCTTGGGGCAGAGCGGACATTGGACCGATTGTACAGAGCGCCCGGCGAATATGATTCCCAGAATAATGGGGTTGGTAATGGTTCATAGCTATGGCAACTAATGCTGAATTACTACCAACCATCATTATTAATACATTTCATTTTATGAACCAGATAAATCACTGCGGCTAGCAACAGCATGATGAATTCTGTTAAATGGTTCACAACGGTTAATCATGGTTTATGATGGTTAAGAATGCTTCAGAATGAAAAATGATGGCATAATGAAGGTTAGGGATAGTTAAGAGTGGTTAATGATGTTACGTGATTGTCAGTGATGGACTGATGGTCAATGATGCTTCATAATGGTCAAATCATGCCAAATTGAAATTGCTAAGAACATTTATAGTGATCTTAGGGTATTGCAACCAGCAGTAATTAATCGGCTTTTCGTTGGTCTTGTTGGCAAATATTCACTACGTAGTTAAATCATGTCACATTTGCAATGACATACCGTGACCAGTTGTTATCCCACATGTACACCTACGTATGATTGTGTATGCATGCGTCTATCTGTGTCTATGCATCAACTTACCTAACTGGACATTTCCATGCTGAACAGTGACCTGTTTGACCAACCCGGGGACCATCCACCTGTGCCAGTCCACCTGTCCCAGTTTGGAACTCGCAGCTTGTGATGATCAGTCCACTGGTGCTTGCGATCTTCCCATATCAACATGTGTTGATTCTTAGATCATTCCGACACTATGAGGCTTGTTTGGTATACTAGATACTAACATATAAGCATATATATCATATATATATATATATAAATATGTATATACGCCGCTGATTATAGCTCAAATTGGATCAATCTGTCTGTAGCTACACCGTGGTTCCATCACAACATTGGCGTGAAGTTGAAAGTCAGGGATTTCGAGCATTACAATATCGCTGTGGGTCAAAACCCAGGTAGCAATATGAGAATCCCAAAACATAAACATTGAACTGTCGGGATGTCAACTACATTGAACTACTGGTTGGTGGTTTGAAACCATGTGAAAAATATGCTTGGCAATCAACCATTTGTCAATTCTTACTAGGGAAAATAAAAATGTCAATCAAACCACTAACCAAACTACTATATACCCCTTGTTTCGACTGGTTACTCTTGACCCGCGACTATTCCTTTCAATCCTTTCCAGGTCATCCAAGATTCTAAGCTTGGTCGTCGTGGCGGCGCTTCCCGTTTTGGGAAGGGCATGGCAAAGCTATCCTAGCCCAGGCAAGGATCGGCCAATTTTCGGATCGACTTCAGCCTGGGGTCGTCAATGATCAATTATAGAGACAAAATGTTGACAAAGATTGTTTTTCAAATTACTGAAAATGAATACAAAAATTTACACACTAATACCACCGTTAGTGACCACTGAAAGTGTTTAATCAACAATTGAAAACATCAAGCTGATTCTGGTTGATAATGGTTACGGTGGTGCACACCGAAGCTATGTTCTGGGGTCTGGATCAGCGAAAAGTGATCGTGACGAATGCCAAGCTTCTCCGCAAAGGATGCGCAAATGTGACAATGTCATCATACGTCATCATATTTCATCACGTGTCATCATTATTACCATCATCATAATCAGAGTCCATCACAAGCCACATCATCGTCATTGTCATCATCCTGATCATCAGAATCATGTGCATGGCGGTCCCTATCATGATCAACAGCAAGAGTCATGATCACATGGGCAGTATCAACACATGTTCATGTGCACTTTTTCCCATCCACCAATCAAACAAACAATCAACGCAACCAATTCTCGTTTGCAACCAGCCTGGCAGTACCTGGCTATGCTCAGTTGAGTTGGATAAGCTTGGCCAAGCTTGGCTAGGCCCTAAGTGACCCTAAGGCAATGCTTCTCAGTGGAAAATCACCAGGATCAGCCCTGCTCTCCGCTGGCCTGTGCCCAAGGTGGAACCACTGCTGCGACTTCTCCCGGTCCTCCTAGGGAGTAGCAATGGAACATGTGCGAGTAGTCCATTAAGGTTGAATGAGGATTATAATGATGCTTAAATGGCTGATTAATGAAGGTTACGATGATGATTCATGATGGTTCATGATAGACAATGATGCTCAAATATCGCTATCGATGATGCTTAACGATGGCCACATCAGGCACTTAGGAATAGTATTGACGCTTAGTAATGGTTGATGATCTGAGATTATTGTCATCACTAACCGCCACTGCTCTTGGATGGAACTTCTGACGGGGTATAGCTTCATGAGCCAGCATCTCATGTTGGACATGCAATGACATCATGGTTTGCTGTGGTGAGCTGCGTGCGAGGGGAAATGGTGAGTGTGTGTGTGTGTGTGCGTGTGTCATCATGATTAGTTGAGTTCTGCGCCAATCACGCTATCATGTATAAATGAATTTCATTTACAGTGGGTCAACAGAATAAATACTTAAGCTCAACGAATCAGTTTGTCCAGTGGGAAGTTTGATTGTTATTAATTGACGTCATTCATGCCGATATCAAAACAAGTCAATCAAAGCTCCAACTGGGCAAAAACTCATCATGACGAGACCTGGACACTATGGTCGAAGCCTACAATAAAATCCCGGGAAATGGTGCTATCCATCAATCCAAGCATGTTTCACAGTCGATCACTTATCTAAGCATTGAATCATTTTCCACAGTTATTGACCATTATTAGCCATAGTCATTACCCCGCCTGAACCAATATCAATCACAATCCAGCATTATCAACTAAGCACCGCTATCAGTTTTCAACTTCTTATCACCGGTCCTTAAGTAGTACTCATCATTAACCGTCAACTGCCAACTAATGATCAGCAACCAGCTTAAACCATGTTTAGCCATGTTTAACCATCATTCACCATTATTAACAATCATAAACCACCATTAACATCCATGAGCCAACTTATGATCCACCATCACCTTCTCCACCAACCATTGATGGATCTTGATCCACTCACCAGTTTATCCTCATGATCCACCATCATTAACAACCATAAATGGACCATAAACTACCATAAACCATAATCTACCAACCATCAACCAACCATTAACCATCCACCACCAACCATCAACCAGCTTTATCGATCAACTTCAGCAAGCCAATCACCGCCTCACCCTTTCGCTCGGCCAAGGCACGGTTTCTTCGCCCTGGTGGCTGCATCCAGGGCGGCTGTTCGCTGGGATGCACCGCCACGTGCTGCGCGGCGGGGATTTGTGCGTTGCGAACCGCCGCGGGGGCCCCCGCGTGTTCTCGCCCTGGCCGCTGGATGATGAGCTGATGGATGCGGATGGTTACCCTCTGGTGTTCACTAACCTGGCAGTGGAAAATCCACCAATTCTTGGTGTTTTCCCAGGGTTTCACTATCAAATATGGCTAAAATATGCTAAAATCCATTGCCAGGTTAGTTTATCGGAGTGTATCCTTTGGGTCAGCTAGTTGCTGGTTGGTTTGATGGCCAAAATCAGGGATACCCTCTGTACCCTAACATGGCTGGAAAATCGCTATTTTTTACAGGGAAATCATGGTAAACGATGAGTCTGTTGGATGTGCATTGTCGATTATATTGATTAATTATCGATCATTACAGTACTTTAGTACTATCAACCACATCATCAGCCGCATGATCAACCATGAATCAATCATATCGTCAACCAAACCATCATCAACGCATCATCAATCATGAATCAATCACAATTATCAACCATTCAACAGAAGTAGTTTGCCATTCTCAACCACGACCTATCTCAACCATATCATCCTGTCCCCACATCACCACTGATCAACCACATCATCATACCAATCATCTTTAACTCATCCATTTCATCAACCCAACCATCTCATCAACCATCTCAACATATCCTCAACCCAACCGACCCAACCAACCCAAGCGACCCAAGCGACCACCCCCGTTGGAGCTGCCTCGCACCACCGGCGCCGTTTCCGCCGCGCGATAGCCCAGCTCCTTGGCTGAGTCGTGGCCTGACGAAGCATGGCAGCACCGGCGAAGTGTCACCGTCACCAGCTGCTTGGGCGCCAGGGTGGGAGCCAACTGGCCAACGACATGGTGGTTATCATAGGCTTTTCAACAGGGAATGTGTTTACAAGTCTTAGCCTAGACTATCATTGGCCAACAATTTTTTTCAAGACTATCGAATAATGATTCAAGTCTTAGCCAACTATCATGGTAGCCAACTGTTATGGTTACCAACTATTATTGGCCAATAAAACCGTGGTGAAGCATGTGAAGCAACAGGGGATGTAACGAGGGGATGCTTAGATTATGTCTACTATAGCATGGGACAGAAACTTAGATGATAGTAGCAACAGGGGATAGTAGACTATCATAGTCATGATGATTCAAGTCTTCGCCAACTATCATGTCATGTTCACTTAGGTTGTTACCATGTAATAATGATAGTTGGCTACCATGGTTGTAGCTACCATGAATGATGGTCAATAACAGGGGAGAATAACCAGCAGTTTTAGGGGGATGTGCCAACTATACATGGCGAGTTGGGTCAGGGCTTTAACCAACCAACTAGTGGGGGATAATCACCAAGTAAAAGTGGAAAAACACTGGTCAATGATGTCAATGATAGGGGAACCAGAGGTACGTCGGGTGAACTGACCCAGAGCCCTATGGTGAAGCAAAGGGTTGGTGAAGGACTTGGCGGTTGGTGAACACCAGCGGCTGGTGAAGAAAACTTGTAGGCATTGGCTTGGTGAACCCTTGGGTTCATCAATCATTTGGTGAACGATTTGGTGAACCATTTGGTGTAGCTGTAGCTATTGATTTAGGTAAAGCCATCTAGGATTTTTTCCCATGATTTCTGGGACAGAAACCTGGTTTTTCACCACGGATCAAGCTGGTGCATTGTGGCCATCAGCATCTCCGCACGCTGCCCGCCTTTCACTGTGCGATGTCCATTGAGAACAGCTCCAGCAGCGGGGACGGCCGCGGGGCCGTGGCCCGGCCGGCCCGTGGTGGACGCATGCATGTAGCGACCCTCGATGCATTCCCTGGCGCACCAAGGAACCCTCACCCGCCCACCGTTGATCAGAGAAGCATCATGTTGTCATCAAGGGAAGGATAGGAAAAATATTGAAAAGTTACATACACTTTGTGGGGACTGAGGGATGTACACTCATCCTGGTTTCTCAAAATGGGGGTACCCATAATCATCTAATATTCACCAGTTATACTGATGCAACCAGCTATTTCTTTCGGGGATACCCCATATTTGGGGGGTCAAGATTCCAAGCAAAACAGGGTGAACCTCCCGTACTGGCTGAAAATGGCTGATTGATGGTCAATGCTAGGTGATAATGGCTGACAGTGAATACTTGCTGACGATACCTAAGGAGGCCCAAAATTCCAAAAAGAAATGACGACAGGTCTTGGTTGGATTGGTTCTTCGTGGGAAGTTCCCCGCTCGTCAGAGGATAACCAGCCACCTGACTAATGCAAGAGATTCGGTATCTGGCTCGACAAACAACCATCGAGACTGGCACATCCTGTTTCTGCTAGCAACTGAATCCACTTCAAGAATCAATGCATCATTGATGGCGCATGATTTCCCAGAACAACTGGCATATTGATACCTTTTTCCGTATGCCAACAATTTGTTACCCCCTATGAAATTGCATTAATGTTGGTTTCTGATTAGTGTAACCCCCCCTAAAGTAATGAAAATAGATGAAACCAACAGGTAGATACTAATCAGAAACCAACATTAAATTGGAATGTTGAGTGCCAACTTAACTGTTGGGCTTCCCATTTTCGCTGCTGGGTCCGGCCTCACACCACCTTCTCGTTTGCTTGGCCGTCTCCCTCCGTGCGTCACCAAATTCATCCACGGCGACGCAAGAAGAGCAGCGTAGCACGGGGGCACAGTGACCGGGAGGGCCCGTTGCATGTCCCGCGGACGAACTGCTGAAAGTTGACTTCAAAACATGGCCTTACTTTGATCAGAGTACAACCACTATTGAAGAACACATCCGTGTCACAATGGAACCTTTGCATATGTCTAGCATTTGACTCTCAGCTCTTTTGATACCCATGATTCCATGACTCATAATCGACCAGCGGCCGTGTGTCGAAACCCTGTGAGACTTTTGTGATGCTGATTGTGCTGGCCATGCCATTTTCAGGAGGTGTGCTGTACTGGCTCACATTGCTGTATGTTCATGTTTGCTTAAAATCAAGGTTTTGATAACATCGTGGAAGCACCATGCAAAACCATGCACCCTGCTGTGTTAATCACATCCAAATTCCTAATTGCAGTTGCCTTGCAAGCCACATAGCAAAGGTGGCCCAGGAAGGCAGAGAAACATCAGTGGGATCTGGGGCACACGTCATCCTGTCCACTGGTGCTTTTCCGGTGGCTGTCACGTCTTGAAAAGTTGTTGCTGTTCATCTTGCTGTTGTTGTTGGCGGTGGTGGAGGTGGTGGTGATTAGCTTGTGATGTCTGTTTCACTTCCCTGCTTCACTTCCCTCTTCTTGCAGGAATCCGAGCTATTGACCAAGTGAAGAACTACCCTCTCCAACACGAACAAGTTGACCCTTGTCAGGGGCTCAATCTCAATTCTGTCAGGACTCAGCTTCAGGTAGCTTCAGGTAGCTTCAGGTAGCTTCAAGCGTCAATCGCCATCCCACAACTCCTCCCCACACCCAAGCGGCAACGCCCCGACAACGGTGGTACCAAGTTCAGCACATGGAAAGCAATGGAGCTACAAGTTCTAACTCCCCGATCAGCACCAGTAGGGCCTGGCAGGAATTCAGTGGCCCAGCCAACGGTACACCCCATCAAACAGCAAAAGGACACACATTTTGATAGGGAAATGATGGGAAATCATGGGAAATGATGGGAAATGAACACCTTTTCAATAGCAAATGATAGGAAATGTAGTTTGACTCAACTAGGAACATTTTGCCAACCAGGAGATGGCGAATCTATGGAATCTGTGAAAGTTGATATGCATTGATATGCCGCTGTTCTTGCAGTTGGCTCTGTGATTTGCTGGTTGCCAGTAAGCAAACCGCAGCATTTCTTGGTACATGATGGTACACCACTCCTCTGAACAGCCTCGTGCGCTTGGCTTCTGCATGTGCAAACACAACTCGGATGATGTTTAAAAGTTGTAATGCTGCGAGATTGAAACAGAAAGTGGGACAGCGCATCAGAGGTCGCCCAACATACAACAACAATAGGAATGTATATAATCATGCTGATAGTATGGGATAGTGGCGCTGGGGCAAAAAGATTGGAGAAGTTGCGCTAAAAAGATTTACCAACCAAACTACACATATGCCTGTGGCAACTACTCGGTCTGCACGCTAGACTATCCAAGAGAAGTTGCCCAAACGAGAGCCATAAGCTGCTTGGTATCGGTGGAAAATTAATGATGGGCAATCATGGTCAGTAGTAGAGAATGATGGCAAACAATAGTATACCTCGATTGTTTCAACAAAGTGAGAGATGTCATGATAAGCATAGTTTATATCACAGATAAACTGACTCCTTTACGCGGTAATGCGTACCACATTAAGTAGGTCAATCTGTACGCTTGAATTCAACTGAGTAAGTTCTCTGTTCATCACACTAGAGGTATGTTTTTCTGGGAAAGTGGTGAATCATGAGCCACCATAGAAATTGCCGCCAATATCCAAGACTGCTTGGAAGAGTCATTGCTCATAATATGATTCAGAATCTTACATGGTCGATGGTGGTGGTTCAAAATAGCAAATGAAATGGTACCCTCATCCAGGAACACCTGAGACATATGGTAGTAGTAGTAGAATGTATCTACTATCATGTTTTAGGGCATAAATATGCTTCTCTATCTATACCTATATCCATCTGCATCCATAGTTTGTTCATATCTATCCCTGTCGGTCTGTCTGTCTGTCTGTCTGTCTGTCTGTCTGTCTGTCTGTTTGTTTGTTTGTTTGTTTGTTTGTTTGATTGTTTTTTCTATCTACTTGCAGAGTGAACAAGTGTTCTCCAATGAATCATATGGCCATATATTGCACCCAAGCGATCTTCCTCATAGGTTCACCGGAGCCAAAACTATCAGCCACCATCATGGGAGCACCCAGCATGATCTCTAGAGATTCGCTTCTGGGATGTGCACCCCCACTTCGTAAGCGGTCACAATTCCCGTGGTTTCCAGGGGTTGGTTCAGCTAACTGATAGGCCGAAACTAGTCATGGCTATAAGCCCAGCTGCACATCCAAGTATGAGCCCACGAAGCATGTTTATCTTGATACATCGGTCTACCACATGAACTTCCAACCATGGACCTGTCAATCATCTACTTCTTGTCATGGCTTGCTGAAAGTCAATCATTCAAAAACGGGCTGGTGGATCCGCAACTAGTGCTCACACATCTTCAAGCTTACGCTTCAAATGATTAGTCAATTACCCACCTACGGCAGTTGCGATCCCCACGGTCACTGACCAGTCACCAGCCGCGGGATTCTCATCAGTTTGTGGTGGTTCCTCAAAATATGGGTACCCCCAAATCATCCAATATTAACTTATTAACCATTGATAACGGTAAACTGACCATTTTTTGAGGTCCTCTATTCTACCGCTATTTCGAGAAACTACCAAATAGTGCCATAGTTCAGTCAAGAGACGGCTGCGACGTAAGTGAAGATCAAGGCATGGACAGGTTCTCCGCTGCTGCTCAGCTTCTCCAGGGGTCGAAGTCCAGGCATCAGCCGGTCCTGGAGCAGCGATGACAATGCCCATGGTAGGACCAGAAGCTGCTCGGTAGAACCAATGGTAGTGGTACAACCAATAGAAATGGTATATTGGCATGATGGTACAACCAATACCCCATAGTAATGATACAACTTAACCAATACAAATGCTATAGCTTTAAGATTGCTTTAAGTATAGCTAATTGAAATCAAAGCATGATTCGTAGATAGAGTCGAGTCATTACATAGGATTGGAAACTGCGGGTTTCTGCTGGAAGATAGCAATACTTTAGGACGCAGGTGTGGGGCTTCTCTGACAAAGATCAGGGGGAGGACATTCCCTAATTTCATGCGGTGTGCACATGGACATGCATACATGTCCATAATGCATATGTGGATGTGTCTGCGTGCGGAACAATATGTATCTAGCAGCGCTGTAGACATATGCACACATGAGAGACATTTGTCTGAGTACTTCAAAAAGTTGAGTACCCTTCCACACCCATGGGTTTGGAATCGATGGAATCGTGTTGGTATGATTTGAGGACCTATCTTATGGATCTTATGGACAACCAGAGGTGTTGCATTGTGCGATTCCCATCCTTGTGAATCGTTCCTCATGGCGCTTGGCGGAATGGTCAAATGTTGGCTGCTCAAAAAGGTCAACTCAAACATACTCAAACTTTGCATTTCAGCCAAAGTGCAACCCAAACCATTTACGGTATGGTTCTTATGCTTGCATTGGAATTGACTATAACTTGGTGAAAGCATGCCCAGCATCATGACGAAGAATGCTGATCTCTGCAAACACCTGCAAGCATTGGTTGTCATATGGGCTCGGATCGAAATGTTTGTTCCTGAAAACGGTCGTAATACCGTAGTTCCATGGGGCTCCGCCTTGTGGCACAATTGTCGGGACACCGCATCTAAACGATAGCAACGAACCACAATTTCTTCAGATTTCGACAACTGTGGCGGACCTGTTTTATTCTGAGCTGCTAGAGCTAATGTCTGTCTGCTGTGGCAGAAAAGGAAAACAAAGGTCTGGTGAGGCAGGGTCTTGGTCTGTGGGTTTTTTCTGGCGCGGATCTAGCGCGGATCTAGCGCCAGAGGAACGTTTTCACTGGTCTGCAACTTTGGGGAAATTGTGGAGATCATGGATTGCGAAAGTCGCCCAACGCATCGAGATAACGACAAGTATTTGGTATAGACATGTTGTCTTTACCAATGAGCTTGAGACTAAGAAGGAAAAAGGCTATGGAGAAGAATCGTAATTGCAAAGGATGCAAACAAATACATGATTCAAAAAAACTAGCGCCAAACAAGCGCGAAACTAGCGCTACCATGGGGGAAAGCAAATCACTGCATATATACATGACTCCGCCTTGTGGCGAAATTGACAAAACAACATCCACAGTTCTAATATGATCATCGGAGACTAAAAACCTATCAAGCATTTTTGAACGGATGCCATATATCTTTGGTGGAGAAGAAATGGTTGGAACAGAGAGGATATATATATAGTTTTAAAGATTAGCCCATTCTTGTCCTTTCTTCTCCACCACTTTGCCTTGTCATATCGTCATTCTGACGGTCCTTCGCCATGTTTTGAAGAAGGCGCGGCGCTACGATCAAGCATTGCAAGGATTGGCTCAACGATGCTATGATGATACCTGAGCAAAGAACTTCGAGGAACCAGTGACAGTTCTCCAATGGAAACATTGCAAGGATTCAGCACGGGAGTATGACATTCGGAGTACAGCTTGAATGATGTTGGCTGCCAGTTGGCTGCCAATATGTTGCCAATTCTTAGTCCATCATGATGCCTGGCATGGCAACTGGGGGCAACCAGGGCTGAAGAGAAGCACTGAAGTCACTTGGCCCAGCTTAGCTGTGATATTTTCGCCCCTGGGGGAGACCCTCAGAACCCGCTACGATGCGCTACGATTGATTGAACCAACCAATTGGCGGTTTCTCAAATGGAAGTAGCCCAAAAAACAACGGTTTGCTGTAAATTAGTTAATCTTGGATGACTCGGGGGTATCCTATTTTAATCAACCAACCAATTGGGTAAACTAACCTATTGGATTAATTGTCAGTTGTATATTTCTATATGGTCGTATAACCCACCTTATTTGATCTTGTATGAATCTACTTGGGGAGAATCAAAGTTGGTGGAATACAAACAAGTGTCTATGGGTCAGCTAACCCACTAGTACTCCTGTCCAAGTCCCACACTGCAACACTGAATCTGGACCGGCTTGTGAGTGGGGCACAGCCATGATGATAATAAGCACCCAATATCCAAGAATGAATTTCATATCAACAGCCAAGGGATACGAACAGCTGGTGCCTCATAGCTAGCCCTACCGAGAGGGTGGTTTTAAAATCAACTGACACGGTGATCAGCCAATCAGCTTGACATTGGTGTGTCACCAGCATCAACATCCATGCACATCGCAGTATATAATGACATCGTCATCCACGAACCTGGAATTTGAGTTGAGCTGTGCTGGATCTATGCCTCAGATGCTGTGCACTATTTCCCTGGCGCCACACCGCAGCTGACCCAGGCACCAATGAAGGCCGAGTTGGGAAAGGGATTCCAGACCACCTGAGTGACCATCAATGTGGAAGTTGGGAGGCAAAGCTCCTTGGAAGACGCCTGGTGTAGGCAGTTTTTAGGATTGCAACATGTGGGTGTTCCTCAGAATAGGAGACCCCCCAAGTCATCCCTTTATTAGTCACCATCACACCAACCATCTTTTGGGATACCTCCCTTGACGAAACCACTATGTTGGAGATCCCTTCAACTGGACATGAGATGTTTAAGCCATGGGGCCTTGACATAACCAGCTCATTGGGTCATTCAATACCCCAGCATAGCTATGTGCAGCACTGCAAACCTCTACGATGGAACTTGGTTAATGCGTTTGTCCTGCTGTCCTGGTGACGTGTCAGGGTCCATTTTGGGGTTCATCAGGGTTCAAGACATATAATGGTAGACCCACATAATGAAAAAAACAACCCAGCTTGCCTGAAATAGCTGGCCATTGAACATCAAATCTAACGTGGATCCAACATTAATTGATTGATATTGATTCATGGATATTAACGGAGAAAATGACATAAAAGGACAATGAAATTAAATCCTCATGCATCATCCCAGTGATTGTGACTTGGTTGGGTCAGCCCAGTTGATCACCACGGATGGAAAAACACGAATCAGCAAAAGCCCTGACCAGATTTCAGTTAGTAGCATTCCTACTGATACGTGTTGGCTGGATGACAAGCCACCCAGCTGGCGGCAACAAAGAAACGAATGCCTATCACGAGATCTAGGGCTGTCCATGGGAACTACCGAGCCATGGTCATCAGCAAGGTCCAGCTATGACCCCCGTAGCAGGTGCCCAGGAAGTACCATCACCAGGTGCTGGAAGGAACTCACATGTAGTAGGCATCGGTTGAAGGGATGCCATGGGATTCCATGCGAGACCATGGGAGACCATCAAATACCATGAGATACCATGGGATACAATGAACCTTTTGCACACCCTAAACATGAAAAGCCTTCCATGATCTTGTTCCTTTTCTACCCTCACAACAGCTACCATTGTATTGGCAACAGCCGCATTCACAAATTCAACTATCCACTGACATTGGCCCGATCCCAAAACATTGGCACTTCCTATATTCTTCCTACAGCAAAGTCCAAAAATCATTGATTTTTCGATCACAATTAATTATCAATGGTCAATGCATGAACATGAACCATCCCACAAATGAGTAGTTGATGCTAGGTGAACATCCCAACAGCTCGACTAGTCATTGATGGCATGTGAACAGCCATGGTACCAGGGGCCACCCACCATCTTCGGGGCCACACCAAAACCCTTGGGCTCCCCAGCAGTCTGAACAATGAGACCTCAACGCGACCAGCATCCAGGAGAGTTGGATGCTGGTTCCAGCTTCAAAGATGGAGGTTTCTCATCAACTAACAAATCTGCTGGTTTCCTGTCATCTAACATGGGGGATCGTGACAATATGCTGAATAAGCTACTTGGATGGGGGGGTATCCATATGACCTGGGGGAGGTTCCATCATCTAACCACGTGCAATCAAATTCTTGATGGAAATATTCATCTTGGGGGATGGTGACTGCAATGGACAAACAGCTTCTGCGCAGCTCAAAGTAGTTGTGCCAATGACAGAATGCGAGCCATTCCGTTCAGCAACAGCTATCCCATTCTAAGAGCAATGAAAAGAAGCAAGTAATAACTATAATAATTCCATATTATCATCACAGCGAAATAGTTGCAGATACACATCCTGGTAATCATGGTGAATAGCTGTGTAGTGATCCAGGCAAGCCATGATATCATTGTCATGAGCACTTCATGTTGAGATAGACGCCCGAGAAATCTCCAAAAATCAATCAACAATGACAGCGATATGGTACGCCAATAAGTGCTTGGGTAGTACTGTACTTGTACTCCTACATTATGGTTAACACTACGGCCCGGCATAAACCAGGCCACCAGTCCACATGGAAATGTCTCCATGTACTTAGCTGCATAAAATATTCAAGTGGAATCACTGAGAAAGTACTGGCAGTTTGTAGTAAGAATTGTCGCGTATGATTCCTACATACATTACATGGCCCAGGAGCCACAACCGAAGCTTGAATCAAGGCTTCCACGTTGATTGGTGTCCCTTCATCACTCCATTCTGTCTCCGATCGACTGCCTGAATAGCTCAAGGTTCCAAAATTGGCGATCACAAAGCCATGAAGAAAGCCAACCTATCCTGTCCCTGGTGTCATGGTTTGCTCATAAACCCCATTAGACTCAATCTAACCAAGAACTATTACTTGGCTAGTGACTAGTGTTTCTCAAAATGCATCATCACCCTCTGATAGTGATCCACTCCAAGTACTCTTGCCATCAATCTTCAACAATCTTCAACAATCTTCAGCCATTAGCATCACTACCAGTAGCATTGAACCAACAACCTGAACAATTCATTCGAAACCATTGCGGTTGCCGCGAACCTGCACCACCTGCTGAGTGCTTCCAAGCTTCGACCTGCTTCCTCAGAGATGTCGCCACCCGAAAGCCTGGCGCTGTCGCCATGGGATCCGTGGACGTCGGTGTGCTCAACCATTGGTTGACATAGGTTGATGATGATTGGTTGTTGGGTTGTGGTTGGTTGTTAGGTTGTTAGGTTGTTGATGATGATTGGATGATGATTGGTTGATGATTGGTTGTGGTTGGTTACTGTGAGAAGTTGCTTGTGGTTGGTTCACTTAAGAAGGCTTGGTTGTGGAGAACTCACAGTTAGTAGTGTAATGGAGCATAATAGCCCAAAATGATATGGAACACACCAACCAAGGTTTCACAAGCATCCCAGGATATGCCAGGATTTGGACATATGCAGTTCAGAGCCACACACCACCCTGGTTCTATTTCAGTGTGTGGTTGCGACCCATAGCCAGCGATACGGGGATATGTCTCAAGCCATGACGCCACCAAACTGAGGAAAGGTTGCCATCCGATCTGGAATTCAAGATATATGACTAATCCATCTATGAGTAGTTGCTCCAAAATAGCTGCAGCTGGGCCCAGAGTGCTGCTACATCAAGAACTGGAAGTTGTGGAAATCATGCGCTTGATTCCAAAGGAATCATTTTGGCTCAGACTGAAGCCCATTTGTTCTTTTGTTCCAAAGGTTACGATGATGGTTGAAAAAAAACAAGTTTGGGTCACCCGTACAACACTGAGATTGATAAAGCTGAGGAAAATGTCACAAGAGCTTTCCCTGCAGTGTCACACCCTTTTGCCGGAAACCACCAAAAATATCGAGGTTCATCAGGTTCATCCATCCATACAAACTAGGTGTTGCCCCGCCTTCTATCCCGAAATGAAAACGTTTAGAGGAAAACGTTCATGCTAAGTACAGTAACGATGTGACAATGACCACGTTGGTAACTGGTAGCCAGATGAATCATAGTGAATCAACCAGAGATTTGGTGCGCAGCAAACTATTGTAGAAGAATCCCAGCATCCATCATCGCCGTGATTTCCTCGACCATTCTCTGTAACGAAACCATGCTTGTTAAGCATGATGAAGCAGAAAAACCGGAAAATCATTGATCTGGATCGGCATTGAGTCTCCTGCTAGCAGCTGCTAGCATGTCTTTCAATGGTCGCTCTGATTTCCAAACAGCCAAGTCCCTGTTACAAGTATCCGTTTTGATACTTGAATGCCAAGAACCTTGGGAGCTAGCCACAAGCAAGGCACCTATCATTACCACCAAAGAAGAACAGCTTTTTGGTTCACAGTTTCCTTCTGACTGAGCCGATGCAGCGCCTCCTTCCATGATGTTCATCCAAAAAGTCGCCCCTGAGGTACGGGTCTTCAGCAACACTTCCTGAGTGTGCCATTTTCACCGCGCTGGGCTTGGACGTTGCTGGTGAATTTCGCTGAGGATTAGCTCGGATGGTTGATATGGGGGTTTCTCATAATAGGGGACCCAAAAAATGGTTGGCTTGTTACTATAAGTGATTAATAAAGGATGACTTGGGGGGTCCCCTATTTTGAGAAACCATATCGCAATGGATCGCTGAAAACCTCAAAGTGTCGAACCCCAAACATCCTCAAACATCCTGAAACCTGAATCCTTCTCTGCAAACCTGGTCAGAAACCCAACTGATGAAGATCATTTTGCTTGACCA
Organism: Symbiodinium kawagutii; assembly: GCA_009767595.1. NCBI lineage: Eukaryota > Dinophyceae > Suessiales > Symbiodiniaceae > Symbiodinium > Symbiodinium kawagutii. Next base: position 299,843 of record VSDK01001730.1, on the reverse strand, counting down.
ATGCGAACCAATCCGATCATCATTTCTGGAGCATTGTTAAGTTTAGCCGCCGGTAGTTTGTGACACCAAATCATCGTCTTGACGAGCAATTGACCATCAATCATCGGCTTTCATTAAGCATCATCAAGCATAATCAATCAAGCATCATCAACCAGGCTTAACCCATCCCAACCGTGGACGACCACTCTCAGCTCAGCACAGCTGGTCCCCAGTCGCCCGGCTCGCGCTCCCTTGCCCAGCTTCCCCAGAGAAGGAAGAAGGACGTGTAGAGAAAGAAACTAAACCTGCAAAGTGGTGGTGCATAGTGGTTGACTTATGATTACTTAACCACTATAAACCTTGCTGAATAATGATTAATCACTTATAATGATGGGCATTGTTGTTTGATAAAGGTCGATGAGTCTTCATTGATTACGGTGATGGTTGATGAGTGTTCCTAACCAAAAATAATGCGCTTGCAAATGGTGGTTCATATTGGTCGGTGATGATGGATGATGGTTGATTATCTGCGCTGATGGCTGATCATTCTTGATGATGGTCACGGATGGTTGAGAACGCTTGACTACTAGCCATGCTTACTGATCGTGAATCGTGGCCACTAGTGGCTCATGGTCAGTGATGGCAAATAGCCATGGTTGATCATGATTAATTAACAATGATTGGAAGCTGCTAATCAGTAGTTGCTAATGGTTGATCATGGCTATTTCTATTACAAATAGTTGGTAACATGATTAACCACGGCTAATTAGTAGGCATCAGTAGCTAGTAGCCGATGGCCAATAGTGGTTAGTAAGCAGTGTATAGTCATGCCAAGTGATGGTGACTCAGTCAGAGATGTCTGAGCCCCAGCAACTGCTTTCCAAGGTGTTTTTCGTAGATGTCCATATGGGTGTTTCTCAAAATAGGGGTACCCCTAAATCATCCACTAATAGTCATTAATAGTAGTAAACCAACCATTTTTTGGGTACCCTATTTTGAGAAACCACCATATATCATCCTCCGATTTACCGACAGCTGAGGTTGCCACTAGATAACCACGAAGTGGTACTCGGGTCCAAGAGCTGAAATGTTCCTAAAGACAGCTCTTGGAATTAGACTATAGACTAAATGGCCAAGAACGAGAATCACCGGCAAGGGTTTGTTGAACATGGGTTCTACTTGTGTCGTTCAATTGTCTTTCTAGAAATACACAGCCACAACAAACCAAAAATTGTGGAATACTAATGAGCATTTTTTTTCAGCCAAGGGTTTCTTACCAACTCACATGGTAGAGTCTGGTACAGCCATCACACAGGGGCAAAGCATCCACCAAGTGCTGTGATCAAACAATGATGAAAGCAGCACCGACAATGCCGGGACAGATCCAACAGGGTAACATGATTCAAGATGGGTTGTCCAAACCGTTGGGTACCACTTGAACTAACAAAAGGAGCACTATCTTTTAGGAAGGACGAAACCACTTTGAAATTCAGCGACATCAGGGGTAAGCTGAAATCAATGGCGGGCGCAAAAGCAAAAGAACTTTCATGACCTGGATCCCCAGTGATTGTTGACGAAAAAATACGGTGGAAGTTGACATGTGTGGACAGAAACGCTGTGACATCACCTCCTTTATTGACAAATAAACAATATCGTTACAACAATTGAAACGATTGCTGGTCAAAACACGACAACTCCGGTGAACATCGACTGCAAAATAACGAGAACCAGCAGCAAACAATGATTGGTACCTTACAAACACGTACGAACTCTCAGCCAAGGCTACAGCGGTCACTTTGGCAAATAGACCATTGACAATGATTGATACCTGAAAGACCTTCACTATCCTTCACCTCACCTTGATTGAGAACAAGGATCCGGTGGCGCCATGGCATACTTGGCGCCACAGGTCGTTAAACCAGTGCCGCCATGGCACACAATGGCTCCAAAGGTGCCCAAACGAATGTTTCGTGGCGGATCCTGACGGGTGAAGGGATCCAGCGGGAGGATGGCGGAGGGGTCCCGTGGTTGCCAGGTAGGGTGATGATTGAGTAGCATTGATGAGCTATTTGAATCATGGGTGAGTAGCTATTGAAACCATGGGTTTATTGATGTTTATTGGCTTGCTATTTGATTAATTGATAGTTGATTAGCTGCTTGAATCATCAATATTATGGGTAGTTTACTATGAATCAGCGAAATGAAAAAGAGCAATGTGGACAAAAAAATGTCTACCCAAATGAGCCAAGGCAAAATAAACCATCTGCCATGTTAACAGGGCCGGTGTGTTCGCATGTCATATACTGTATAATATGCACTATTATATTGCCCTTTTATGCATTGACAAGAAGCATGACTTGAAAGGTAACGAAATCTATACAAAAATATGCGTATTCCTGATTGAAGCACCCTAAACCATCTTCCACCACTGTTTCTCTGTTTTTCATCACGATGGGCAGATCTCGATATTCATCCAACAGTGCCTGGAAGCGGACACTGTCCTTCGAGTGACGGCATTTCCGCGGCGTGCGCAGATGGAAACCAAGGTCCCAAACTGCCTTGCACTAGGTGAGTCTAGACCTAGGACATACATGGACACATGGGTGTTTCTCAAAATAGGGGTACCCTGCAAATCGTCCTTTATATTGACAATTTATAGTAATCAACCACATTAATCATAGTAAACCATACTAAACCAACCATAGCTTTGCGGTCCCGCATATGGCTTACGAAGTTTTGGAACTTGTTGGTAGAACTTGCTCAAACGCATCTTCATCCACAATGACACCTCTCCCAAACAAACCCTCGCGATCCGTCCTTGAGCACATCAGCCCGGTTTGCGCCGCTCAAGATGCCTCGTCAACCGACGCGTAACAAGGTTCAGTGTCCTGTTTTTGAGGCTGGTGCATGATAGTTGGCAGTGATGAAAAGCATCAAAACCAATGGGTAATGATGGCTAACCCATGGTGAATCCAAGGTTAATCCATTGTGGAGACGATGATTGTCATGACCGTCTTGGTTGGCTCGTTGCTTGGCATAGTAACAAAGATTTTGAAGGACGACAGCATTTTTGATGATCCCACAAATCTCGCCGACCATTTTTTCCCCAATGATCAGTGTCATCATCATGTCACCACTGGCAATGATTTGATCATTTTCCAAATTATATTTCACCCAAAATGCTGGCAATATCCTCATCTCGTCAAAATTCTCTTGATGATGAGAATGATCGTGATGATGGAAGGGCTGATGGTGGTAATGCTTCCAATGATGGTTGTAAGAAAAAAAGATGGGTCATAGCTGTGGAAGCAAAGGCTGGCAGCTACCGGTAGCAAGGATGGCCTTAAGTGAGTTGACACAGGTATGTGCATACATAATACGTATGCATATGGCATGCATGCATGAAGACGAAGCATATTTCATCAAATATCAATACATATAATATTATACATTGCATGAACTATGTACATCTACTAAAATAATCTACGGGAATATACGGGAATATGATCAAAGATGCGGCACGCTTCAGATCAAGCTCTGAACCCTGCAAGTTGCCATGATGCGGTGGCAAAGACATAGGCGCTGGTGTGCTCTGGCTTTATGGGAGAAAACATGGGTATCCCGCGATCCAAAATCGTTGGTTTTTTGTAGGACAACAACAGCACCCAAGTTAGCCGATTGCACGAACATTACACTGTGCACATCCCCAGTCCCTACACTGTGCTGCTCGGCTGATTGAAAGCAGTTGGCCTGAAATATCAAGATCTCCGTGTCTTAGTTCAGCTGCTGGTTGTGGATACTTTTGGGTCGCTCACATTTTATATCCGGCTGAAGGATTGCACCATCTGCCCCCCAAAGTGACCAAGCTGTGAAACGCCTCGCTGCTTCCAGGCACCTGTGAAGCATGGGTAGAAAAGACTCAAGACAGTTCCGAAGCCGATGCCAGAGTCGTAATGAGGTTCCCAATTTTTCTGGAAGGTTTCCTCAAGCCGCGGTGCCATGGCCGATGTGTAGAGGTGCCGTGGAGGGTTGCCTATCGTGGCCTCACTGAGTCAACCTTTCGCGATCCTCATAACCCATTCTACTATAGCTGGTGCTGGTGATTTACCATGTGATTTTGTCTGCAAAAAATTGTGGATCTCCCATGATCGTTGACCACGTCAAGTCCTTCAAGCATGAATGCTGTAAGGACTCTTAGGCGAAACCGGGATCATCTCCTAAGAAAGCATTCTAAATCAACCATGGTCGACCGGGATCGTTCATCTTTTGAATAGTCCCAACCATAATCATCATTATTAATCTACCATGGCAATTGAACCATGGCTAATCATCATCTCCTTTGAAGCATGATAAACCACGATAACTCCTGGCGCCAACAGTGTCAGAAGCCATTATTGTCCATTGTTGACCTATGAACTATTCACCCTGAGTTCACGATGAATCAACCCCATGAAATAGAGCTGAGTTCAAGATTCATCATCAAACCAAGGGTCCAGGATTGGGTCATGCAAAATGTAAGGGTGAAAACTGAGAGGTGACCATCATCAGTCGATTCATGGAGAACCTGAAACAAGGCAACCAGGACTTGATGATGACTGGCGCCCCTATGGAGCTGCGTATTTCGACAGTTTCCCAACCAAAAAAATGTACCAATGCTGTGATCGGAACATGGAGTACTTCAGTGATTCGTGCGGTCGCACTTCTTGGTGAGCAGCAAATAAGGCCACTTTGCTTCACCGACAAACCAAATATCATGATCGAGGTTGGGGTTGCCTGCCTGGTATAACCTGCTAGTGCAAAGGGCACACCTGCTAATAAAGTATTTTGGATACCGTCAAAATGGCGGGCCTCTCCATTCATGGCGGTTGCGCCCCGCTGTTTCCACACAAGTTGTTGTGTGTACTGGAGATTCCAGACCATCCATGGGTAAGCCACATCTCATCAAGGTTTCATAGTGCATAATGAGCATTCATGACCCTGAAAAACCCAACATTCCAAATTCCAAGGGTTGAAAACTTATGTAACTACCAGTTGGTTAGGCCACTCCTAGTAGCTCCAAATCGCTCCTCCTTGGAAGGGTCAGAACAGGAGACCCCGAACGGCTCGTCCCACATGAGCAGCTTTCTTCGGTGCCAACAAAGCTCCCAGCTGAGCCCGGTGATGTAGTTGTAGCCAGGAACATCTGGATCCAAAGTGCCTGGCACTGCATGGCGGTTCCTACTGCTGTGGTTGTTTTGGCTGATGTTCCTTGCCGTTGACAAACACCTGGATCATCAAGATGTCAGTTCAGAACCCCCAATGATCAAGGGTGATTTAGCCCGTTCTCAAGAGGAGAGGCTGGGAAAAGAATCACTCTGTTTTTCTTGTTTCTTGTTCCTGAATAGTGATGGTCGATGGCTGGTTGATGAGAGTTGATCAAGCATGGTTGATTGTCGGAAATGGGGCTGCTGAACAACGACTGAGGATGGCTCACGATCATTGACAACGGTCCAGATCGTTTCTTACTCTTACTTCATGTGGAAGAAATGCGCAATGCACAAAAGAGTTGGTATAGAGTCTAGAGATTTTCTTTCTAAGAACTGGAGATGTTCTTTCCAAGAACCAGGGGCAGAAGTTCACGCAAGTTGATCTGTTTTTGCAGATGTAACCCATTCAACCAGTCAGATCTAGTTGTCCCTACATCTGGTGTTGCAGGCAGCATCATTATAATGGAAGGCATTCGACCTGGTCGATGATTGCGAAACACCAAAGAAAACAGAAATAGACAAAGCGCAAAAACAGAAAAGGTCTAGATAAGTCGAGCACCTCTGCTGAGAAAGGTGTGAAATTGAGTGCGCACATTGCGCATTGTCAATGCGCACAATGTATGAGAATCCCTTCTGAATCTGCCCCTCTTCAACCCGAACAGCTCCACCAGGCGCCTGGTCCTGTCATGAACAGGCCCAAGTAGAAACTAAAAAGTGTGAAAACCACGACCAGCGCGAACAGCAGGCCCAGTTTCGTCACAATGTTGATGCCTCTGCAGCCATCAAAAAATGCAGGACGCAGGGGGCCAGCGAGTTCAGCTCACATGCCGTCCCCAAGATGTCAACCGAAGAGGTATCTTTGATGGGTTCACTTTGGAGATATTACTTGGCCAGCTGTGAATCCAACCACCGGTGAGCAAATGGATGGTCATCGTAGGTCAATGTGGGTGCTGAGTCTTCGCAGGCCTATTGGCAATCCTCAAACAGAGCCTAAACTACGGTTCATCCGAAACAATTGCCGGTAACTAGTTGCGAACAACCATGGTTTGCCTTGATTAGCAACTACAGTTTACCACGGCGATTATGCATAATAATTCCCAACCATTAACAAGAATAATCAATCACTAAATCATTAACCAAGAATAACAAATCATCCACTGGTTGAACCATTCACCATCATTCACCACTAATAGTAATTCACTCACTACTATCAACCATTCATAAACATAATCAAAACATATGTTTTCCTCACACTATTCACCACCACTTCTCCACCCACATCCAACCACCAACCAGTGACCTCGCCACAGGCGGCTTCACCGCCCACCAGCGTGGCCCGCCGTCCCCCGGCGCCTCCCCAAACGAAAAACGCCAACAACGCCATGGCCGCCGAGCCGAGGGCCTGGCGGAAACCTGAAAGCAGCACAGGGTCATCAATGAGGCACGACGTACTAACCTTTCAGCAGTACAGAACCATTGGGTCAATATTAACCAACCAACTAATGGGGGATGATAACCAACAATAATAAGGGAAACCATGGTTCATGATAGGGAGTCAAAACCACGGTAATGGTGATTGATGGTGAATGCCTACTGCTAACTAGTAACCATGGTTACAACCAATCATTACCATGGTTACAAAAGGTTACCATATAACCACCGCAATATAGTTTTAAACAGTTTTATAGTTACTATAGAACCGATAATATCATATAACCATGGTAATTGATTTAACCATATGCAACATGATGTAACATGGTATAGCCATATCCAACTTAGTTCGTGATGGTACTTGTATGGCTATGGTAACAGGGGCAACTAAGTTTACCATTTGTAGCAATATTATTGCCGCATGTACTGAGGTTAGTTCCTAACGGTACTAGCCCTGGTAACTTAGGTTACCAACGATAATCGCGAAGATTGACCAAGGTTAAACCCATTAATAGCCACGCTTGGACATAGGTGAAACATGGTGAAACTAAGGTTGCTAAAGTTAGTTTCTAAGGTCGGGCAAAGGTTAATATTGGCTAATGACTAGATAACCATAGTTAAGTAGTTTGGGAATGGTTCATGGCCACCGTAAATGGCTAGACAGTGGATGACCATGGTGGTTGAATGATGGGCAAGAATAGTGGGCAATTATATGCTTAGAGAATGCCTACTGATCATGTCATATAGTTGCACATGATGGCTGAATGATGGTTCATATGATGCATAATGATGGTTGTCATGACGGTTCATGGCAAACAATGATGGCCAATGCTACAGTAGATGATCCATCAGGCTTGTTGTCCATTACTGACAATGATAAATCACTCAGTTCATGGCTAATAATTGTGAATAACATTGAATAATCATGGCTAAAGTTTGTCAACGTTTGGGTTCAAACAGGATGATTAAGGTTGATACTGCTCGATAAGAGAAGGGTTGGTTTTTGTTGTTTTGAGCTGACCGGTTGTTGAACTGATCAATACAATATCATAATTCATGGCGGTGAATCACCAGCAACCAACCATTAGCGGGCCAAGGATGCTTGATTGACAGTGGGTGCGGCCGTGGCTATTGTACACTTCCTGTGTGAGCTATGGCTTGGACCCACTCGGATGAAGCATCAGGATTCACCATAATTTACCATTTACCAAAATAAAGTGATGAAGCTTATAATGGGAAATGGTGCTCAACGAAACTCTACAGTCTAGTGAATTATTGGAAATACCTTAATGAACTTCATTAAGCATAAATTACCCGGTAATCAAGCAGAATCAAACAATACAGTTTATCAGCAAATCAGGCAGAATGAAACCCTACAGTTTACCAGCAAAAAGCACCAGGCTTGCAACGAACACGTCGATGGTACCACCACGACTGTTGTTTCTATTACAATGTCTTGTCATACTCAGTTCTTGTTGCTCATGTCGACAGGGCAAGTTTTACCATGCTAAGCTATTGCCAGCCTGCCAGCCATTGCTGAACATCAACCATCACCAAACGTGAGACATTAACATATACCGTACATAAACCATCATAAACCTACACTTTTGCTTTGATAGAGCTGAGCTTGCAGTGGTAGCTAATGACCCTGGAGCCAGCCATGGGTGGTTGAGCGTTGCTAAACGCTGCCAAAACAAATTCCAGTTTGTCATGGCAAACTGTTATCAAAGATCAAAGCACTACAAAACATACATTCGATACCCTGACAGCTGGCCGAAAGAATGGGAGCGCATGACCGGGATCCTGCTGTCTACACAAGCACCTCTTCCAATGCATCTTTTACCGCCGCCACTTCTGTCACCTCTTCACACCTGCTCACACTTTGACAATGAGTTTGAGGTCGATGATGGTACCCTTCTCGCTCTCTGGCAATTCCCACCAACTCACACGGGCCTTGTACAGCCTGAGCTTTGTTGAGCCAATCAAGAGCTCAAACGTCTCGTCAGAATCGTGACAGCCTGTAAACCACCTGATGCCAAGCTTCTTGGAGACATCACGAAGGATGGCTTCAACACAGTAGTCGCTCTTCGCCACCACATAGCACGCTGCCCCACTCAGTTTGGATACCCTGAAAACCCAAAGATCCTGCAGCAATGGCTGGACCTGCGGCCACAAGCTCAGACCAAAGAATCTTTCAGAGGCGGAGTTGAATGCCAGCCCAGTCTGCCTCCCAGCTTCGAAAACGACTTCTTCGTCGTCTTGTAGCTCGGCAGCTGCATGTTGCAAGGCTTTGCCATCCTGCCTCACCGCCGCTAGGACCAAATCTTTGTCAGACCGCAGTTCCAGTGATGCTTTACCTAACGCCTGGCCATGCTGCATCACAGCTGTCAACACCACATCGCGGTCGCTCTTCAGCGCTTCAGGCACCATGTGCAAGGCGTCGCCGTTCGATGCCATCGCCGTCAACACCACCTCCTTGTCCCTCATTTCAACGGGGACGTAACACAACTCCCAGCCATTCTGCACCATGGCTGCCAGCACCACCTCTTTGTCATGCTGCAGCTCCTTGGCGCAGTGGGCGATCGCCAGGGCCCGTTGCTTCACGGCTGCCATGACGACATCTTTGTCGGCTGCAAGGTGTTCTGCAGCGAATCGGAGTTCCCAGCCATCTTTCTTCACAGCCGCAAGCACCACTTCTTTGTCTGCTTTCAAATCATCAGAAGCATATTCGAGCCCTACGCCATGAGCATCGATAGCTGCCAAGATCACCTCCTTGTCCACAGCCACAGTCTTGTAAAGATCGTAAAGGGCCAGCTTTGACTGCTTCACAGCTACCAGCATCACATCTTTGTCGCGCTGCAAGGCTATGTCCGCGTAACGAATAGCATCGCCACACTGCGCCACTGCGGCCAGGACTACATCCTTATCCGCCTTCATGCAAGGAGACGCATGCTGCAATGCGAAGCCGCACTGGGCCACAGCGGCTGCAACCACATCTCTATCCGCCTTGAGATGATCTGATGCATGTTCAAGGGCAGTACCGTTGGCTTTCACTGCGGCAAGAACAAGGTGCTTGTCACGCCGGAGTTGGGGAGATGCAAATGCAAGGGGGTCTTTGCCCCAGAACGCCCTTCTGGAATTCAACACTGCCGTAGTCACCACGTCCCTATCAGCTCGCAAGGTCTTTGCTGCAAATTCAAGGGCTTCGCCCCGTTGACGCACGGCCGCCAACACGACATCCTTGTCACTCTTCAGTCTCTTCGCTGCAAATTCAAGTGCTACCCCTCGGTTGCCCACAGCCAGCATCACCACTTCCTTGTCAGCTTTCAGGTCATCTGGGGCATCTTCCAGGTGTGTTCCATTCTTCTGCACAGCAGCGAGCACGCTGCTTTTTCTTTTCATCTTGCGATTTCACTGCTGGAAGGCAGTGACTATGTTGCAAGTAGAAGGCGGTGATACTTGTGCCACTTGGATGGCTAAGACATCATGATGTTGATCCCCGATAAATGTCAGGAGGATAGTCTATAGTCCATTCTGAGTATAAATATCCTGCAGTTGATAATTGTTTTGCGTGTCACTGTCAAAATATGGTCACTGATAGTTTGGGCTTCAAAAAAAGAAACAAAAACTGTCTTGGTCACCACACAAGGCCTTGTGTCATACAAAAATTAAACTATAGCACATTCAACAAAATATGCTGGAACTAATGAGCAATCATAAAACCTTAATTAATGGTCGTTGATTAATCAACCATGAGTTCCCATCACTATAGCGACTATCCGCCATGATATGCCCTTATTGCCTATTGCATTGTCAACCAGCTGGCTTCACGCATTTTACCTCTTGTCCGTTGGTTCACCAGTGATCATAACTCCTGCACTGCGGCCAAACTTCTTGGACCTTTGAAAAGTGCTGCGATCAACGTCGACTTGTCGAGACAAATGGTCGGGTAAGGATTGGTTAGTGGTTGGTGGATGGTTGGTTCATAGTTGATTGATGGCTGCTAAATCGTCGTTGGTCAATGGTTGCTGAATGGTTGATTTATAATTGCTGAATGACTGTTGGTTAAGTCAATTGTCTATAAAGACTGGTTGGTCAATGACTCTGCAAAAGTATGAAGCATCATTTGTCAATCATGGCCAGCATAATTAATCAACCATGAATTATACTCCTTGGTGAGTACAGAATCCAAGATCATGGGTTCATGATCTTGATTGAACACTGGCCATGTAGCAAATGTGAACAGCCAGGGTACCAGGGGCGACCCACAGCCAGCCACAAACCCAACTTCCAAGGGCCTCGAACACTTCTTCTACTGATCAAGTGGCCAACAACTGGTTGGCTCAGAGGCCCTATAGTCTCGATATGCCTCGATGATTCCCAGATTCTTGCCGAACAACACCAGCATGATGGACCATTAATAATGTAACAATCCCAAATTTCACGGAGATGACGCAAAGCATCGCGAAGCATCAAACCCATCAACCCGTTTCCACCAGCCACCAGCAGCCCCAAGGCCCTGCCTGGGAATCGCACGGAAGGTGCCGCCATGGCCAGGGCCTGAGATAGGAATTTCATGGGATTTGACAGGAAAAATGGCCGATTATGGCTGATCCTATGGTAGATACCTGCTCGGATTATGGCCGATTATGGCTGATTCCGGCTAAATTGGCTGATTTTGCTGATTATGGTGCCAAGGCAGTTGCAGTCCACAGCAAGTGATATCCCTATGATTGCTGGTGTCCAACATAGGAATTGTTGGATATCCAGCAGTTACAATTTCTTGGATGATTCGCCAGCTTTATATCCTCAATTTCTTGGGTCACGAAAGTCATGAAGCTTTCCCAAGTAACAACCTTCCGACTGTCATGAAGCTTTTTATGTCATGAAAGTCATGAAGTCGTGCTTGTAACAAACCCTGGCACAACAATGCCACAACTGTCATGGTTTATATGTCATGAAGTCATGTTATGCCTTACGCGCTTGTTCCCCTGGCGCAACAAACCCTGGCGCAACCGATGCCCTCCATGGCGTTCCCCTCCCTGGGAAGCGTTGGCATCGGTGGCCCACCCTGGTGCTGCGGGCAGCGCTCACCTCCACAGCACCCAAGCACTCCAAGACCTCAGATGGCTGATGCCGAGGGTCATAGAGGTGCTCCTTAAGGGCTTATGTGGGATATGACCATTGACTACGGGATAATCAACAATAAGGGGATGACCATTGATAACTGATGAAGGGCTTAAAATAGGATCATGACTTATATAATGGTTCATATTTTGGCTTTAGATGTATGGGTGTTTTTCAAAATAGGGGACCCCTAAATCATTCGCAGTCGTAATCTGCTTTAGATGATCAATGGGTGGGTTTAGGGGTTCACCCATTTCACATTTACAGATTTGTATCATGTAATGCTATGCCGCCACAAAAATATCTCATGAATGTGCTTGCGATTAAGCATGAGATTTATAACTATATTATCGTTGCGGGTCAAACTCAACCAACCAAAACAGGGGTCTGGGGTAGTAGCCCCCCAACAGTTCAACTTTGGTTACGAACTGCCTGGGACAGCTATACGATTAAGATCGCCATGTGTATTCTATCATGTTGTCTTATGCAAAGATTAAGGGTTTACAACGTGGGCCTCCCCTAGTTTAATTATGATTCTTAAGGGGGCCCACCTTGTATGAGTCTTGTGTAATTATTAAGGGTTTATGATGGTCAATGACCATCGCCAAAATTGGTGACAATGATCACCATGGTTTGATGAGTGTTGATGATGGTTGATAATGGCTGATACTGGTATACGGGTGGTTCATTGCTGATTGCTAGTGGTTTGTAACCTTGTTTCATAGTGGTCAAGAATGGTTGATAATGCTTATTGATGATTATACAATATACAAGCTGGTGATGGTGCTAATGGCTGAGAGTCTACTTGCTGATAGTGACAATCTAGGTTGAATGACAGTGAGTGCACATGATTCATGATTTACACATACACAATGGCAGCTGATGAATCGAAGTTGATTATACTCAAAACCTGATGTCATGATCTCTCATGCTTACTGTCATGCTGCTTACTAGTGGTTGCTGCAATGATCTCCTGCACTGCTGTGTAATGCTTTACAATGGTTGAATGATACACAAGTACTCCTGATGTTGATAGCCGTTGAATAATAGTTGTTACTGTAATTGTTGCTTTGGCTCCTCATGATTGACCACGTTGAAAATTGCATGGCTCATCATGGCTCACACAACGTGTTCGATTTCATCTGTCGAAACAAATTGTCCAAAGCTGGCGCATCAGATCTTGGCCCAGGGCTCAACGGACGTCGCATATGAAAAGATTTGAGATTTTGAACTTCCAAGTAGCCATGGGTCAATATTAACCAACGATAATGAGGGATAATAACCAACAAAACTATAGGGAAAACAATGGTTAATGATGGGGGAACCAGGGGTACAGGGTTTTGACCCATAGCCAAGTAGCTGAGAATGGAATCGTCCAGAAAACATGGCACCCTCAAAACAAG
>VSDK01001730.1:214157-281657 GCA_009767595.1 Symbiodinium kawagutii | reverse complement strand
CCACACAAATTCTACCTCTTTACATAGGCATACACGTACATACAGTACATGCATACACGTGTACACACAGTTCACGCATGCATGTTGAAATACACCTATCTAGTTGTATATGCAAAGAGTGCAATACTTACCACCTAGACACGATGACATACAATGCATCATTTCAGGCAAATTTTGCATGGGAAGCAATTGAGATAGGTGTAAGCAAACGAACGAGCTATGGACGGCCTATGGACTATGCTACGTGGTCCCAAGTCTAAATTGGTCCCTCCCCGGCCACAGTGCCTTGGATAACCAGCAAGGGGCACCAACTGTAAAACTGCAAATGTTTGACACTTACTTGCTGTCTCATCTGTCTCAGACATCTAAGAATATAGGAATATATAGGATCTATCTCAATCTTGCCAAGCTATGCAGCCTGTGCGAGGTGGAGTTGTTGGCTTAGGTTTCTTGATCACGCAGGGTGCTCTACAAAATTCTACAAGCTGTCGCCAGGGAGCCAGTTGACATTTTGAACAGCTTCGACAGCGCCTTGAACCAGAAACCAAGCCAAATCAGTGACTAACCAGGGTAAACAAAGATTTCAAGCTCATTGTCATCCAATCCGCCAAATATTGAAGCTCCTTTCCTGGAAAAAAAAGTGTCCATCAATGTCCCCGCAAAACCAAGGTTACTGTGGGAGGTTTGAACAAAAGTGGTGAGAAATGATCCAACTACCAAGCAACTACCCCCAGCCGCCAGCTCAAGCGCAACCAAGCTGCACACGTGGGAATTAACACACCAGTCCTCAAGATCGCGCTGCATGGTAGTCATCGTTGCTGTTTGGTGGCTGACCTCCTCTACACGCTTGACGATCACTCAAATATTGCTGTAGGGGATGGAGGGGAACTTAAACATGTTACAAAGCACCAGCCAAAGTACACGTTCCTTTTTGAATACGCATGTGCACACATATGCATTCCACAAAATAGAGTCTGCTACTATTCTTTGACAAAGTTTTACATCCACCGTTATGGTGACGTGACTGATGTTTAGTCTTGGCCTACGATATGCTGGTTGACAATGATATACGGCGATCGTTAACTTGATTTGTTGCCTGTTTTGCATGGTAGCTGACATTGACAACAATGGCTTTCAGATTGCTTCGTATATCTTCCCAATGGGTGACAATAGTTTGAAATTTTCCGTAATTCTGTCAGAAACCCGTTAAAACATGGGTAACCAGGATTGTCCCACTTGTGACCAAGGATGTAAGCAACTTACTAAGTGGTATGAGTCCGATGAGGTAATCCTCAATAAGCCCGCGATAAGCAAGAATGATCCTGCTCATTGATTGTTCCGGCTGGGACCATTGTTGATCAGTGAGCACCACTGAACACTTATGTCAACGTACGCCTGAAACAAGTAGTTTCTGTATGTGTCATAACTCATCAACTTACTTTGGGCATCGGAGTACCCAAACATGGTAAGCTATACTAACATAATCGCTCATATATCCCTACTTGGCATATTCCCCTCCTGCTACCCAGCTTAATACCATCATCAACCAGCTCACAAGCCATTCACCAGCTTGTTATCGCCGAACAGTGACCAGTTTTTGCCATCGTTTGTTCCATGACCTGATATTGGTGGTCGGTTTATTGCCGATGAAGCACCATTCACTACAAGCATGAATCACTGACCACTTGCAGCAAGCAGCCTCGCTCACCACTAGCTTATTGAACATCCATGATCGTGGAACCGCTACCACCCTTTCACCCTGAGAACCGCCACACATCATCTCATGTCGCTTAGCTAAACTCACTTCATTAAGTTTGACCAGTAGATTTCCATCATGACGATGAAGTAAGCTTGGTGAATCATGGTGAATATCCTTTTACCCATGGTGAGTCCCTGTTAAGTAAGTTAAGTTTGGTTCATAGACTCACTCATTGGTGAGCCCATGTTTGCCCTCCAAGAAGAACCAGCGACATTCCCAGATCGCAATTGAGGCACACGGCGCCCTTCTTGTTCTTCTTCGTCTGTTGCGTCAATCCGCTGTCTGTCTGCGACTTGAGGTCTTCTGTAGACAGGATCTGCCAACACTTGGCACAGTTGGAATGTGATCCATGAGGTTAAAACCCAAAATGGGCGGTTTCTATAGTTTCTATGCCATTAAAAGCTGCAGTTCTGGGATAGTCTTGGTGGCTTCTGCACCCCAAAAACGCATAAAAACAGCAACGGATTAGGATGGCCTCTGTTTCTGCCACGCTTAGCCTTCAAGCCGTGGATTTCCCCACTGAAATTTGGGGCATTAATATGGATCATTACGATCAGTAGCAATCAGTGTAATGTGGATCAGTACACGGGTAGGATGGATCATCAGTTGTAAAAGAAACATAAAGAAACCGCAATAACCGCTCAATGACCATCATGATCGTGAGTAAGAAGGATCACCGTTCAATCACCATGATTGACAAAGTTCGGGCACACGAAACACCCAGATTTTGATGACCGCACCCCTCTACGTTGATGACTCCGGGGGTGGGACATGGATGGGCCAACTCCTGGCCACAGAGGGGTACCCGCTGCCGATGCGAATCCACGAGACGAGGTCAGTGGAGTCAGTGCTTTGGATCTTTGGATGAGCTATCCACGAGGTCACTGATCCAACATGATCCAACATTCGTTGGATGAGACTCAGCTAATGGATCCATAGCAGCTATTGGATCAGAGTCTCATCCAACTCATGAGTTTAATCAATGAGTTCAGCCTCGACCTCAATGGATCCAATCCTGAGACTTTGATTGATCTACTAGTTTGAGGTCGATTGATCCAATCCTCAAACTAGTGGATCCAATCCTGGATCTCCTCAAACTAGTGGATCATCGAGCTATTGTTCAATCAGCCTCCCTTCAGCGAGGCCCCAACAGCTCCGGCCTCATTCCCCAAGAACTGTGGCGTTGCAGTGCCCCACGTCCTAGCTGGCCACATGTCCCAGCCTGTCCACATCTGTACATATCTGTCCACTGAGAACCCACAAACCATGGGAAAACCATGGAAAATCCCACGAAGCATCCCAAACTTTCAGGGAAACCCATGGAAAACAACCAGTCTCGGGGCAGCGGTCATGGACACCGTCACGCAAGCAAAAAGCTGATCCATCCTTTGACGTGGCCAATGATTGAAGCCATGACACAGCTAAGTGGTCCACAACATCCTCATCTTCCATGTCTCCCGATATAAATAAATATGGGATTTGAATATGTACTGAGTTGAGATTGCCAGTGCCACAGCCACCCTTGGTTGTGGGCTGTTGCTTATGCAAGGCAATGTTAGGGTGTGTTCATGAGTAGTGTACCCCAAAAGTGGTGATGTCATGTGATTTCCCCGCTATAAATGGTTTTGGACAGACGGATATAGTAACTACAATGTAGTTGGTACATTCCCTAGGCAGCTTGTCATCCCCTCTCATGGCCTCTAGCTTATCATCATTGGCGACAAACATGATTGGTGGACAACTTATTTTGATCCACCAATCAAACTCCAATCATTGGACTTGTCAATCATGTTCATCCACCAAGCATCGCAAGCATCGAAAAAGTTCGCGTGTTTTTTTTCCGCCTCAAAGAAACCATTGGTTCACAAGTTGAAGCATATGGCTGTGGGGCAAAACCCTGTACCCCTGGTTCCCTATCATCAACCATTATTTTCCCTATAGTTGGTTGGTTGTTATCCACCATTATTGGTTCATTAATAGTGACCCAGAGCCATATGAAGGCAACCATTGGTTCACTGGTGCAGTTTCGCTCCCACACTTGCCAACGGGCAACCACTGTTGCTGACGTGCGGGCGTATCACTGACGTCCTGAAGAGTGTGGGAAGCCAAAGAGATAGGGTCCAGAGTTGAGTTGATGGATGTGTCGTTGATGGATATATCGTTGATGGATGTGTTGTTGATGGTTGATGATGGATGGCTATGTGATGGCCATGTGATGCTTATTGATAAGTAAGTCACTGCAAGAACGATGCTGGATAATAATTGGTTCATAGCAAAGATTTCAGTGGCTATAAGTGTTTTATGATAGGCATGGCAACAGCTGCCGTTTGAACATGATGTTTCACATATGCTTCGCGAATGTGAGTTACTCAATGGTGAAACATCAGTATGAAACTGCTGGGTATAACTTGGTGCATGGGCCGCTATATTCTATTCTCAATCACTTCCAGGTGCCCGAACTATATAAAACAGTTGGAACCAATTACTGTACATATAAAAGCATCACTTGAAACTAAGTCTCATGCACCTCCCAAAACGGGAGTCCCCGGACGACTCTCTGATTTGGGTGTAGTCAGTGGTCCAATGGGTGGAATTCTGGCCATGTCATTTGGTTTTGGTCAGAATCTTGGTTCAAGTGGAGATGGCCTTGGTGAAAATACTTCAAAGCAAAAAGCTGGTTTTTCAATCTCCACTTCATCAGGTCGACGTTCAAACAACATGACTCTGACAGATTTGCAGCACAATCAAGGTGCTACAATCATTGTCAGTCCGGATTATTCTCTACTAAGATCTCCATCGTCGGCATAGGATCTGTATTGAGTGTGGGCAAAACAAAGCCCGAAAAGCATGGCTACCATCTGCTCATGATGGTTGACAATGCTTCATGATTTCCGGTGATGGTTCATAACTGTCCATAATGGTTAGCACTAGCAATGGTTACGCTAGTTGTGGTTATACTAGTATTGGTTAAACTAGTAATGGTTTTACTGGTACTGATAATAATGATTAGTTAATGATATATTAGCACTGATACTACTGATTACAGTAGTTGATGGTTCTGCTAGTTCTAGTGTCAGTTAATAGTGATGAGTAATGGCTATACTGTACTAGCAAATGCTGTGGACCACGCCATTGCCAGACAATCGTCAAGATATTTCTTAATCTCTGTTAATTTTGTAATTGTTTAATTGTTCCATCCTACAAGAATAGTGAACCCCCACAAGCACAGCGGTTCTGCCTCGCAGAATCCTGCAGGTTCAAGGCTCGGGGACAGTTCTGTTCTCAGGGCATGTGGCTTCTCATATGAACAACCTCCAGCGGTGAGACACGCCCTGGGAATCTGCTAGGCCCCCGGACTGTAAAACTCGTTTTTCGGCTGTAAGTCCCCTGGTGCAGCGCTGAAGCAAAGGGTGCCAGTGGTGGGTTGGTTCATAATCCTTGGCGATGGTGAATTATGCCTGGTGATTAATGAGTTTAACTATTCTGCTTAATGATGGCGAGTCACTGTTAATAACTGTTGATAGCTGTTGATAATCCTGGTTGATCATGACTGTAATGATGGTTCATGATGGTTGATCATGAGCATCATGAATAAAGTCCCAACACTGTTGGGTAAATCAATGATGAATATTGATTCATGATGCTTTCTACAATGGTTCTTACTTTTGGTGATGCAAAGCTGTTGGGTAGCCACCAGCTAAAGCTTCATTGCTATGGCGGGAACCGAATCCAACAGCTGGAGGTCAAAATGATCACAGCAACTCATATTGATCATAGCCGCTTGTTATGCCATGTTGTGCCCTTCTTGTTATCCACAATTTTGCTGCTCTTTGCTACTCAGGTTGACTCATGTTGCTTGTTCCAGCACTTCAGACCAATATTGGTTTGTCGATAGATGTGTGTTTACGGCTAGTGATGTGTGATAATGGCGAAAACTGTTTAATGACAGCTAGTCCTGGCTAATAATGGCAAATTACAGTGGCTACTTATGGCTAACAATGATATCTAAATACTATAATTGCTAATAATGGTTGATGATTGCTAATTATGATCAATATCTTACATTGCTAAGTCAAGTAGCAGCAATTGAGTATATAACACTCCCGTGAATCAAGGGCATCAATCAGGGGTTCAATAATCATGATCTAACACTCCAAATGCAATCAATCATCAATGACTAAGAAAACACCCGGAGAATATCGCATCGATCCCCATCAAAGACAGGATGACCATTTAGATTGGGGGTTACCCAGCATTAACGGCACCAAAAAGAGTGGTCAACGACTATCATATTGGCCGTCAACGAAACCAAAGGACAAAATGTTACCATGGGATCTTAGAATATTTTAGATGGTTTGCTATGGTTAATTGGCCTTCAAAGTTAACCATAGCAAATATAAAACCACAAGTTAGGCATTGGATCATCTTGCCAAGATGGTGAGCAGCAAATCAAGCACTGCAATCATGAAAGTGAGCGGAGCATCGCCACGTTCAACATGCGGACCTCCAAATTGGAGCATCCTCATGTTTGCAGTATATGGTGGTATTGTTGCTGGTCCTGCTTGATCATTTGGGTGTTTCTCAAGATAGGGCTACCCCCTGATCATCAAATAGCAATCATTATGTTATAATCAACCAACCATTTTTGGGGGCAGCCCCCCAATTTAAGAAACCACCATTTGATTGATTCACTGCTTGTTTGATGGTTTGTGCGTTGAATTGTTTGCTTAATTGTACCACTGCACTCATTTGCTTGCTGGAATGTTTGCATACCTACGAGTTGGTTTGCTTTGCAGTTCCACTGACTGTTCGTGTGTACTGCTGTTGGGCTATTGTTTCCACTAAATATTCTTGTTGCTGCTATGGATGTGGCTGTTGCACGGCACCATATTGTTGTTGCTCTTGCTAGGACTTATTTACCAGGATCATCACAACAAAAAGAATCTGCTGGATCAAAAGGGCAAAGCAAGTCCCACTCAGTTCCAACCTCCAATGGAGGCATAGTAACCTCGCTGCCAGCCGCACATGAACAGCCATGCAACACAAATCTGGTGACCACCAAGTAGACATCTTTGGATCAACAAAAGTTTCAGTTGCTTCCTAGAACAGCTGAAGGCTAATTTCATTATGTGTGCTGGTGAATGGAGCAAGGATGGACCGCGGGGTATAATTTTGAGATGAACATGGACGTGGATGTCTTGATTTAGCATTTTTACACACAACTCTTCCAAATCAACAACAGCAATTGATGCAAAATTGTTCATCAAATGTTTTGATGCAAGATTGATGAAATGGTAGCATTGACCCCAAGGATGCTCCTTCTTCCTATGGACACCTCTCGATCGCCACAAATGGCCACAAGTTGCGAGTGTTGTTGGTAATTACTCACAGAACGATCAACTGGAGATTGCAACAATGCCATACCAATAGATACACCACGATACCTCCCAAAATGGAGTACCCCAACGGCTACAAATGACCGATGCCGTTTGCTGGATTCCAAAAAGATGACCATGGCACATAATATCACACTGCACACAACCCCCATCGCTTCGTAGGCAAACTTTTGTCCCAAGTGTAGCTGTGCTGACTTAAGGTCATTGCCGACGATAGTCAGCCACTGACATCGATGGTGATGGTGCTTGGGTACCTCCACTCGGGGCAAGAACTATTCCTACTAATTAGTTCGAGCAATTACGTGGTGATGACCACAACCTGCAATTATGGTGATAGACAATGAGGAAACAATAGAAAGAATTGGTTCAGAGCTAGAACAACTGAGCAACAATTGCTCTTCAGCATGAACCACCAATTCCCTCCATCAAATCACCAACAGCCCAAATGAATGCACAGCATGAAACTCAGTAGACCTTAAGGTTTGCTTCTTGGCCTGGGAGTATCCTTAGGGAGAAGTGGCTCACCGAGACTCAGATTCCTGTCGAGTCACGGACGATGATGTGTCTGCCTTCACCATGGGCTAGACGCATCGACGGGCACAGGGATCGTCAGAGAAATCAAATGCGCGTTTTCGAATCACAAACAGCTGCGCGGGAATGCGCGGCACAAAGCACTGGATTTTTCACAGCGAACATCTTCGGGATGTGCCAAACTACTGGGGGAAGACAATGAACGTGTATGGCAGTAGATATCCATGGGTAGTGACGAATCCAATCCGGCACAAAGAGTGTACCAATAGGTACCAAGCATGCCTCAGAAATTTGCAAACGGTGCCTGCTCATTTTCAGCAGGGAAACCAGGGTAGGTACGCAGGGGTGTATGCACGTACTGTATCATAGACATCTGCGTCTCTCTGTGCATTATATATAGACATACAAATAAAACTATAATTATTGTAAATATAAATATAACTATATGTGTATATATAGACATGTATGTATGTCTCTGTGCAAGTACGCTGTAGGTCTCTACATGTCACGTTGATGCTTCTACTCCCTTACTGCTAAAAAATCAACCTGCTGGATCCTGGGCTGCGAGGGAACTTGTGATCCAAGTGTTGTTGTCCCCGACTGCCCACAGATTCTCCAAGTGATTCTCATAGCGATTGTTCTATGAAAACAAGAGGGTTTGTCCCATGTTTGCTCCCCGAGAATTACGCAAGACATCGCAACACTACTGTGCAGGCTAAACTTGCACATAGCCAAGCCAACAAGGAACTGTTGCAGGCATCTTCAAATGCCACGAGTCCGAGCCTGTGAATTGGATTGCTGCAGGTGCAATATGTGGCATCTAAGTAACGTTCTACACTGCAAGATGTCATGCAGGTGTGTAAATACCAAATATCATGACAGAAATGTTTCTGCATAATGATGAGAGTTTCGGTCGAATGATAAATATCATGAGCAATCCCAACCAGCTAAAAAATACCAATCAATCAATCAATCAATCAATCAGTCAATCAGTCAATCAATCAATCAATCAATCAATCAATCAATCAATCAATCAATCAATCAATCAATCAATCAATCAATCAACAATCAACAATCAACATATCTGGCCATCTGGACAATTACCTGGTTGTCCCACCCTCTGGGCGCTGAAGGTCACGCTGAGCCATCAAGGCTAAACCGGTCGCCCACGCAAAGCCTTGACAAGCTCACCCTTCTTGATGAGAGCTGTCAACAGGGCGTTCAACCTCGTGGACCAAAGCGCTTCGGCTGATGAAAAATTGAGGATGGGCAAGAATGGTGGTTGATAAGCTGTTTACGGATGGTTAATTAGATGGTTGATAATGGTTCATGTACACATGGAAATGAGAGAAACTCCTTTTGGATCCTTAAGAAGTGGGAGAACAGTCGAAAAACAAAAACTTCTTGTTGCTGTTGTCGTTAGTTCTGCTGCTGCGGCTGCTGCTGCTGCTGCTGCTGCTGCTGTTGTTGTTGCTGTTGTTGTTGTTGTTATATAACCGCTGTCAATCACTATTATCAACCACAATTATCAACCACTATTTACAACCACTATTAACCCTATGAACCACGAACCCCCAACTGCTTGTTGTTGTCGTTGTTGTTGTCCTGGTTCACTGAGGACCATGAACTGCATCTGTTGGTCGCGTTCTAGTAGTGGTTCTGGCTTCAGGTGTGCACCTACCTCGGGAACCCATTGATCCATACCCTGGGGACCTATGATTCATCAATGAGAATATCTTCATGAATGTGGATGCGACCAAAACCCAGGCTATGATAATTTCCAGAAAAGAAAGCAATACTTGAGGGATCGAAGGTAACTAACTAGCTTTTCTAAGTGGCACAACCATTGCAGTTGTCCACAAAAAAAGTTCTAGTTCTTGCTGGTTACTTCCTTATGACTACACGGCTACAGCTGATTAACCATCATTCAACATGTTGAGTTGACTCGTTCACGTTATGTTGAACCATTACAAAGCGTCATTCACCATTACTAATCAGCAAATTTATCCTAATTCAGCATCATCAATCAGCGAATAAACATCATTAACCATCCTTATTTCATTACTAACCATAGCCAACCATCCTTGTACTAACCATTTCATTACTAACCATTACTACCAATCATCGTTTACCATTCCTAACCATCCTCCACCACCTGCGCCGGTGAGGCAACCGCCCGGTTGCGCATATCGCTGGGCCCGGACGTCTCCACTTGCGGCTCATCGCCTGCATGGTGCCCAGCATCCCCGGTTACCACCAGACATGGTGGGTTCTCAAGTCATAGGGGTACCACCAGTTATTACTGTTGCACCCCTATGACTTGAGAATTGGTTAATAAACTTGAGACCTTGTTATAATTAACTAGCAATTGGTTATAACTTGATAGATACAAGAGTTTATTAACTAGCAATTGTTCTATCATTGTTGCTGGTTGTACTGGGAGTACCCAAACCATTTGTAGTACTAAAGCAACAATCGCAGTTGTTTAGCCATTGTTGCTGGTTATTATCCCCCACTATTGACGAGTTTCCACCATAAACCAACCATAACTTGGGGGTTCCCAATTCTACGATAGCCTCATATCAGCCATGGCTAGGTCTGCTGACCCCGGATGGTGCTGCCCATGCTGTCAGCTGGGAGATGTTCGCTGATGGTGCCCCCGCGGCACCTTGCTTTGTATCCAGGTAGCTCATCCATCGCTCGGCCTGGTCATGAATGGCCAAGATGAATAGTTTAAAATTGGTGTTCAAGGATATGGTTAACACCTAACCATTCATGTCAATATACATATACATATACATATACATATATATATATATTCATATTTATATGTATATCAAAAAATACATAATAGCTTGTAGCTACCTATCATGAGCCGATGTTTAAGTGTAGAGTAAATACTAATACTTGACAGTTAATCATTATTCATCATTGCCATTTCATCAGTGATAGACTTCGACTTCATGCTAGAGCCAATATTGGTAATGACAAAATGATCTCTATTGATATCATCATATTGACTGGTGGTTCATAATCCGCTATGAATATGTAAATACATACATACATCAGTAGTGATGTAATGGTATTATTGGTATTGATCACCTGATGGTGATTATAGTTGGCGTATTGATTCGACCATGTTTGCAGCCATTTTTCTCAAGCATCACCAACTATTGCCCAACACAATATAGCAAAGAAGTCAACTATGTTGGCCAAACATGGTCGAACTATTGCCCAACCAACTAGTGCCCATCAATAGTATTGTTGCGATGATTTCTCAACCATCACCAACTATTGCCACTTTGGGGATAATTGGAGGACGATCGCATCTTGTGATCCAGATTCTGGGCCGCCAGTGCTGGGATGTGTTAAGCTGCACCCCGCAGCGCAAGCTGCTGACCAAAATCCTCAGCTTGCACTTGAGATGCCTAAAATCTGGCAGCGTAAGGGCTGCCAAAAGCACATAGAAGACCCTTGTATAACATGTTATTGTATACATCTAAGCTGCTTAGAGGTGATTAACATCAACTCAGATTTTACAACAGCCACTTGTTAGTTGATGCTAATTACCTCTAAGCATGCCATGTTTGACCAGTATCCTACCAACCGCTATCAATGATTCTGACCCAATATCCACTTTTAAGATTGTTGATGGATGATTTGGGGGGGTTCCCTATTTTGAGAAACACCCATATCCTGCACAGGTGGGGATCCGCCAAATCGTCTCAACCATTTATATTAATTTATATTTATCAATCAACCATTTCTGGGGTTCCCTATCCCTTGAGAAACCCCCGGATGTTGCTGATGTCATGCACCATCCTGCACTTTCCCCCGGTCTTTTTCCCTGCGAAGCATTCCTCCCACACCGCCGATGTCTATTTGACTCAGTCGTCCCCAGAGCTGCAGATCTGCCCGGAAAGTGTGGATGTACTCCATTTCTAGTTGGATATGCCGCAGCTATTCCTACCACGTACAATTCCAGCAATCAATCACTCGTTTTTTGCAAATCGCCGCACTTTCTACCCAGGGCTGGACCCGTCACAGTTCCATTGGCGTCAACACATGACACCACTCCAGAACTGAGCCAGCTCAGTTAAGCTTTGATTCGACGCGTCAATCGCATCTGCGCGACTGGTGTGAACGGCTACTGCTCCGCACCCCTCCAGGGATGCCTGAAATCGTTTTGTACCATGACCGCCCGGAAATAGATCGAATATCCATTCTTTTTCTCGTCGTTTGGTCTTGAGAAAATGTATAGTGCTTGTGGATGCTATTAACAACGAACACGATTGGGTGAAGACCATGATCAAACATGACTGACCTATTCGAGATGACATAACCCACGAATACCATCACCAATGCTAACCCCTACATTACCAAACAGAACCAACACTGTTGTATTATTGATATATATATATATATCATATTGTATCATTGACAATCATCAACAACCCTTGCAACGACATGAATCAATCCCCATGAAGACCCTCCGCCAAGTTCGACAAGGTCAGCAGTCTTTCAGCTAAGGAGTACAATTCTTGGACAGCCCGAATCCAACATCTGCTATCAATAATAAGATGTGTTGGAGACTAATCACTTTTGTGACCATGATATAGTATCATCATAATGAATGTTGTGGTGGGGCAATCTGCCATTTAATCATTCTATATCATTCTACTGAAATTTCGTTACCACAGCAATTAGACACGAACAACTGCCCCTTGCGTCACTGAGACAGTTCAGCTGTGCTGCATTTCTTCCATGCTTTTTCCAAGGTCAAAAGTTGAAAGGATTGATGTCCGACCCATAATCAACCAAAGATTCTGATGGGTCTCCTATTGGACTACTCCAGTGTGAGAGCCAGACACAAACTTTTCAGGGACCAGGTCGGACTTCTCAAGGAAAGACCTAATTGGCTGAGCTGGGATCTGCGTTTGTTGGAGCCATGAATTGCAGTATTGAACCGTCACCTTTATTGCCACAAATATCCACTGTCAACATCTATCAACCATTATTTATAGATATGATCCATTGATGAGCCAACTGCTTCAATGCTATATCATCATCTAAGTGGCTGATGATCTCACTGCTTTTGAAATGATCCTATGCTCGCCAGTCAGGTGTTCGTCGTTTCGATCTATTCCAGGATGGCATCAAAATCGAACGGACGTTCAAACCGAATCAATGGATATCAACGGCCTCTGTCATTTCTTCACATGACAGTGCTCCAGCTCGGCTCTCGTCATCGATTTGCTCATTTCTTGGTATGAGCCTTCTTCACCTTGCCAGCTGAGCAACGTCTACCCGTTCTATTCGGACCGATTTCCCCAGAATAGCCACTGAAAGCTGAGTTGGGACACAATTAGCCAAGAAAATGGGTAGCTTGGCCATTGACCCATAGCAATTTGCAGTTTTCATCATGCCATGATGGTTTAGCTGCCTCAATCCAGCATCTACACTCCTGGAAACTAACATATACCCTCCCAAATAGGGGTTCGAAGATCAGTTTCCTATTGGGATATCTTTCTAGTAGGATCTATGTTAGTTTCCTGCAGGGTATATGATAGTACTTCATGTAAGCAATCGTAGAATGATAGCATAACTACAGTACTTCATAGAACCTGACATCAACAATGTTGGCATGCCGATCAGATATGCACAAACGCACGATGTCCCTATCCAATCATCATAGCTTTGCGTTGGTCAGGGTCACTATCATAATGGTACAGAAATCCATGTTGCGAGCCGGAATGGTCAAATCCTCAACTGCGCAGTGCACCTCAGGAAATGCCCATGGTCTATATCTCCAACGGCCTTCCTAGAAGAATCCGTAGAGATAAGTAGAGAATATCTACCAACTCTTGCGATATTGGGTACTCATCTGTGTTACTTGGATTGCTGATGCTTACCTGCTCAACCATAGGGTATATGTCCCCAACCATAGCTGATAAGTATCACATGCTCACCTATAACCCATGGGTTCCCCTGCATGAACCCATTGCTGCTACCGCTTTGTGGGATCCCACCAGCAGGCCTTTGGGAGTGGCTTGTGTGCTTTGGCCTGGCGAGGAGGGACAAGGTGGGGCAGAACAATAAGCTGCTCATAAAATGGTTGGGTTTGTTACTATAAATGGTTTGTATTGAGGGGCTCTCAAAATGGTTGAGCGTGGATGAGGGGTTCTTAAAATAGAGGGACCCAAAAACAACTGATGGTTTCTTACTATAAATGGTTTGTATTGCTGCAAAAATGGTGGGGTTTATTACTAGTGATAGTCAATAATTTTGACAAACACCAATATTCTTGCTGGTTCCGGGCCCTAATTATTGCTCCTTAGTCTTGCACTCGCTTGTTGGCATAATGAATCAGAATGCCAACATAACCAGCAAGACTAAGGGCCAACAACAAGCTGCAATTTAAAAAATGAACAATGCAACCGGCCAAATGTTACCATGGAAGTGAATGGCTGCAAATCCCTAGGTTGTAACCCTGGCGGGACTGGGATACATCATCGATTTGGCGGACCCATCGTTAACCAATGACTAATCATTACTAATGATCAATTGATATCAACATTAATTTGACACAACATCATCAACTTACCTCTTAGTGCTTTACCTAGACCTCACATACAGAAAAAGCAGCAACCGGTGTTTGCACTTCACCACCCGTGCCCTGCCTGTTTCTGCAACTTCTGCATGTTCCAAGACCGCAAGGTCGTGCCCTTGGCTTTCGTGGTCTTCGGCGTCGGGTAGCCCAGGGGTTTCCGCAGATACTTGTCGGACTTCTCGTTCACAGCCGGCACCTGGAACCTCGGGGACAGCAACAAGGCCCCAGGCCTCTGGTTGAGCTTGGGCCATAGAAAAAAACGCCACAAGACACATGGAATCAACACAAACAAATGATATGTTGACGATTGGTGCAGCTGGAGCCTGCTTTGATAGCCAAAGACTTAGTCGGATTTCCCATTGAGGCACCCCTGATAACTGCAGCAACTACTGGGTAGGTGAGCCCGGTGAAGCCACAACTGCACGGTGGTTTGTTTGATGCTTACTTCACACTGAAAACGAATGGAATTAGCGGAGATCCATGGAGCGTCAATGTGGGGCTTGACTCAGACTTCAGCAGAGCTCCTATCCTGGCGATCCCGGAGTCATTCCTCACCCATCACTGCAGCTGAAGAAACGCCAAGTCCACCAGTTCTTCCTTGACCTTCTTGTCTGCAATGGCGTGACAGCCTACGCAGAAGAAGACAATGGAAAACCTTTCACCCTCAAAGCTCTTCACCTGCGAACGGGCGAGAGGATCACAACAACTCTGGATCAACCACAAATCTTCAGCGGTAGCTCAAAATTTCTGCCAAGTCATGCAGAGGTATGATAAAATTTCCATTTTGTTCTGATCTGTTTTATCAGCAAGTATCAGCTCGCAAAGAAAGTGGTGGTCTCCTCATCAAAGGTAACAAGGACATCAACCAAGGAGCTTCAAGAACAAACATGTTGGGTTTATGCTGAGCTGGGTTGCAATTTAGGCCATCTAAGAGTAACATGTTGCGCTTCGCAAAAGCGTTGGTGAGCTGCCAGCGGTGCCATACGGTGCCCACATGTACCAACCAAACATGCGGCGGTTCATGGATCAGTCACCACCGTGGCCATGACCTGGCGTTCTAGGTGCATTTTTGGCCAAACAAGCTGATGGTTTGGAGGAAATGTCCCAACGGGTAGATGGAAAAATGATGGAAAAGGATGGAAATCCATATGAAATCCATTGACTTTTAGGGAGATCAAAAGAAACAAAAAAAGAAAAAAAAAAAAAAAGGCAGGACTCACCAGGTTGATGGGTTTCACATTGGCATCACGGATCAAGCATAGTCAAGCCATTCTCACTCGAAAATGGTTCCTTTCCCACCATGGCCGTGACCGCGAACAAGCAGTTGAACGGTGCCACCGGCGGAAGCCCTTGATACAAAACAGCTGGATGCCCATTCCAGAGGTTAGCAGCTGACCTCCCCGAAGCAGCACCCAACCATGGAAATTACAACCATGATTGGACCAGGGCTTTAGCTATGATGACGAATCAACCACGGCTATAGCATGCTATAGCTATCATAAATCCGTGCCATTGGTAGATACATTGGGGTCCCGACCCCCTAGCAACAAATCCATGCAACAATCCATGGCACCCCCGCCACTGCTCCGCCGCCTCATGGGCGGAGTTTCCGTTGAAGAGAACCTCACAACGCGCGTTGACAGGCGGATTCAACCGTTGAACCAGGTAGAGAAGTTGTTGGCCAACCACAACATTGGTTTTGAGATGGCCATAAGTATTTATAGCTTCAGTATGGGTTATCTATGGCTTAAGTATGGGTTATGACAAATTGTTTAGATTGACCAATTGAGATGACGAATTTATTGGCTAATGACATCTAGTGAGTATAAGTATCCATATCTTGACAAGTATTTAGTAAACTCTACCATAAGTCTATAGCCAACCTAAGAAATATATACTATCATTCTGTTGGATCATTGGATAAATTTGATTAGATTCATGCAGCTGTAGATGATTATAACCGGATAAAAAAGAACGAACGACTGGATATCCCCAGCATTGCCCAGCACTCCTGTTTTGAACAGCCCTGCAGTTGGCTAGTGCTGTCCTGTTGGTTGACTTTTCTGTTTTTTTTTTTTTTTTTCCGGACATGTCATTAGATAAGCAGAGTGGCAAACTACACCCGGTAATCAATCCCTTTTTCTGGCAACTTATGAGTAGATTCTCAGCCTCTCCCTCTGCAAAACGTTGCACCCATCGTGAAAAGGTCGGTGTCATCAATAGCCGCAATACTCTCATACGAGCACCAAACACCGAAAGTCGGAGTATAACCAGCAAACTCTATCGAAAGAGCAGGATGATTATCAACGACCATAGCAGCCACGGTGTCCTGAAGTCATCGACCACGAGCCCAACATAGGCGGCTGCTCTTTAACCGTACAACTCCATGCACATGAAGTCTGGCAGTTTGACGTCTCAACTTTGGATGTCCAATGTTCAATATTGCACCAAGGTGAGATTTGACCCATATGAACAGAGTCAAACACTAGGCCATTGGGTCATCGTCATAGTCATAGCAGGCTTTTCTGTCTCGTGTATTGGTGATTCCCGTAGTTCAATAATAGAATCTGCGGTAAACCAGTCCGGCCGAGGTCATTTGACAAAACTTCTTCCTGCTGTGCATGCAGCGGTGTCCATAATTAGATTGTACATCTGACATCATTTGAGTCCGATTCTCAGGATTAAGTCTTGACTGTCTTGATGCTTGATGCTCTACATTGACTGACTGGCCAATGGTAGCACCATTTCCCAAACACCAACCTTGAGCGAAGGTGCAAGGTCCTCGGAAATGTCAAATTCCACCTGCTGAGATGCGGGAAGACTCTCGGGCTTCTTGATCTTCCTGTCATCTTCTGGCCACACTGCCAGACCTGAAGCTGCGCACCGGCAGTGCCCGTCTGCCTCATGGTGATGACTTTGCTGTATGTGTGGGTGCCGTTGCTGTTGCTGTTGGTCAGGTCGTCCACGAACTCACCAACGGATGCTAGGTCGTGGTTATCTGATGGTGATCCCACCCAGCCTTCAACAGTTCACCATTGATCAATAGTTCTTACAGTAATCGATGCTTGGCTCATGCACCAATCCACAATCAATTGTTGGCTGATGAATTTTCAACAGTGAAGAGTTCGTCAGTCAGTTAATTCATCAAATTTCCACTTATAGTGACTAACCCATCCACCAACCAATCAACCAGCTCTGCCACTGCGATTTCACAACGTGGCTCTGCCTCCACCCTTGAAATCTCCGACCGCGGCGATCAAGGAGGCTCCGAAGTTGTTCCTGAGCCATGAGTTCTGCATTGATAATACAAATGCTGCGGTCAATTCTTGATAAAATTGATATTAAGACCGGCATCATGGTGGCTAATTATTGTTGATAGAATTGCAGTATGCTGGCTCATGTAATGGTTCTTTGATAAGATGGTCCGTTGTGGCTTATGGTTTGATAAAACGATTATCATCATAGTAGCAATTTTTGATATAATGGTTATTAATACTGGCAATCACGACTGGCGAACCATGGGTCATATCTGGCTGCGGAGCCACAATCCCCAACGGAACCATGCGGGACTTAAGCATTGCCCTGTTTTGGAGGTCAATAGTAGCCAATCATCGCTAATATGTGTTTCACTCGCTTGGCTTTAACCACCGATTTTTACGGGTTCTTGTAGACCAACCATCAACCATCACCCATCAACCGTTTCTGTGATAGTTAAATCCAGTGGCCTGTCCCCAAGAAGAACCCGTCGATGCTTTGGCAAAATGGGCTACGAATGATTTCAAAACAGGTGACTAGTAGCCAATCAGGGCACTAGTGATAGCTAAAGCTGCACTGTGCAGCTTTAAGCAGGCTCTCCCCCCCCTCTTGGGGAGAATTCTGTGGCTATTTCATGACGATAGTCACTCTAGCTGATTCATATGCCTGGTGGCAGAGGTTTGCTGAATGTTCCTCACACTACCATTTGTACTTGGTTTGTCTTGCTTGCAACCTGATTGGAGATATTGCTCTGATTCGGAATCTGCAGATTCAGTGGGATCATGTGTCGACAATGAGATGATACAGTAGTTCTCAAGTAAAACTGTTGGTTGGAACTAACCTAGAGTTGAACATACCATAACATACCCATTTGCAGCAGAAAAAGCATAGTTTCTGGGATATTGCTATATGGTGCACCACGATTTATGCTTGCCATATACCCCAGTTTTAGTTGTTGCTACTTTGTCTTTTGTTCCACCGCTTCTCCCGCGCTGAACAATTATCAAGCAACGTGAATTGAATATATAATTAACCATCATCGACCAGCATCTATAAACCATCCTCAAACCATTGAATCAATTGGCCATCATCATGATCAACTATCCAACCCCAACGAACCATCAACCATCAATTGACCATCATCAATTGATCATCAATCAATTGGCAATCATGATCCAACTCCAACGAACCATCATTGACCATTGCCAACCACGAAGTGACTTGACCCTAGCAACAACCCAAGCGGGGTACACCGGGTACACCACCAAGGCTCCCGTCTCGATGGCGCCTGGCAGGTCACGTCGAGCCCCGAAGTCGTGCGTGCGCCAGATATATGGTTGGCCATGGTTGATCATGGTAATATCTGGGGGGTTCTCAAGCCAAAGGGACCCCAAAATGGTTGGTTTATTGGTGTGAATGGTTTATAAGGGATGATTTGGGGGGTCCCCTATTTTGAGAAACGCACATATGATTAGCAGTGGTTGATTATCGCTAGCAATGGTAGATGATGGCAATCATGATGCTCACTGACGATTAATGATATTCATATTGTCAATAAGGAAATACATGTGAGTCAGTGAAACTATATACTGTAGATACGGTGAATATGGTTTCAAAAAATGGTCAATATTTGTCAATTTGATAGGGTTGGTCAATATACGGTTAGTAATGACTGGATGTGGTTCATACGGTGATCAAGTTCGTTGATATATGGGGTTGTCCATGAATGGTGGTATCGTACCCCCAAAACTGCTGGCGTCCCTGTTATTGCAGTAATGGGCTACTATTGGATGGGTGGTAGGTACCTCCATTTATGGACAACCCCACATGCTTAGCACGGTTGTATAATATAACTCCTCTGGTTGAGGTGATTGATTTGTGCAATGACCTGTTGATAGGCTTGATGTGTGGCCAAACCCAAGTTACTGCGGTCCATAGAAAGACCATAAAATACCTAAGCAGTTGGAAACACCAACCTCGGCCAATGGCCAATGTGAGCTTGAGAGAAATCAAATAGCAGTTACCATCATCAAGTAATAATAGGATCCAGTATAAATCACCAAATATCTTCAGTTATAACCGCTGTCAATCAACTGTCACCTTTAATCATATCTCAATTCGGATGCTTAATCATCAGTTGTAATGGCACACCCAACTGGTATCCCGTGTACAGTGGAATGCCAAGGGTGCCAATGAACTCACGGGGATTCAACTTTGGGGAGGAGATTTGATATGACCCATCGTGCAACTTGTAGAACTGATCATGCTCTGAAGCTACCCGGCCTTTTTGCAATGATCATGTGATGGTTTCTCAAGTCATAGGGGTACCCCCAAATCACCTGGTTTAATAGTCATTTATAGAAATAAACCAGCTATTTTTGGGGCCCCCCATTTTGAGAAAACACCATGTCTTTGATTTGTTATGTTTCATTGATCATATTTTGATCTATGGCCTTGAGATTCTGAGCTTTTGCGATCGTGATCCTGGGGAATGGATCAAGATGCACTGTGAACCTCCGGAAAAATCAACGATACGCGTCACCATTCAATACCAAATGTTCCAAACAACTGGATGGTTGTGAACATCACAGTACAGTAAGTGGCGGATCATGGCTGACAAACAAAAATCGACCAACAACTTGGAACTTTTCGGGTCGTTGCAACCCTGGAGGTCAGCGGTTCCATACACAAAGTCAATTCGCCAGTGCCGAGAAGTTGAGCCATGTCAGCTAGGCCTCAGTTAGACACCATCAGAAGCGGCCTATTGATGCCTAAAAGTGGTTCTGAACGTGGCTTGGTGGCGGATGTCCCCTCTGTATAATTGCTGGTTAAAACAAGTAAGGCTTTCCAACAACCAACCCATTGAGTGAATCAACTCATTGAACTGTAAAATGTGCAACCAAAACATCTAAAAACCATCCGAAAACACCAGAAAAAACCATCCACCTCCTCAGGAATACCACACCAGTGAGCCGGAGCAACCCCATCCTGTCCCGAAACGCACGCCCTCCGGGCTGCCTGGCGGCATAGTTGCAATTCAGGTTGATGGAAGTCCAAGGGAAACTTCTGATCTCGGCCTGCAAGGAGAGGTCAGGGGGAGGTCATCGACGTCAAAAACAGGGGAGTTCACTTGCAATCGAAGTTGGTTGGTTGAAACGGGTGTGGTTGCGATTCATTGACGATCTTTGAGTGGTAATGGGAACCGTCGATGCACCATGGTGGTCCACGTCAGACCTGTATTCCATCAATATGAAGACTATGCCTCCGGATGACAGAACGATACACCGGAAACACCCATGACAAAGCGTCAACACGCATTACAGCTCCAATTTCATCGAAAATCCATCATCATATTCTTCATCTTCATCTTCATCATCAGCATCAGCATCATCATGATGATCATCATCATCATCATCATCATCGTTCCTATGGACTAGTTGCAACTACTTGGTTAATCTTGGTGACATGGCTACCCCTCCCATCCCCAACTCCCTATCATTGGCTCGCCAAGAAGCCGGAAGGATGTCGCGCAACCAACTGTTCAGCAGCTTCACCACTGCCGGATACCTCTTGGACGGTCCTGTCACCTCGCGTCAACGGCATCACTTGGGGACTGTGGTAATTTCCAAGGCAAAAACCACCAATTGCAACCAGCAAAACCGGCAACAACCAACAGCAGAAGCAACCACAACAACCACAACAACAACAACAACAACAACAACAGCAGAAGCAACAGCAGCAGCAACGACAACAACAAGAAGCCAATGGATTTGGGATACACCCACTCTGTGACCTGTCAAGTAGTACTCCTTCACATTCACCCAGAAACGGAAACATCAGTGACATATACTTAGACGATTGGCAGCAGTGTTTCTAGCCATCATTTGATTGTGAAATCACATGTGTACATAGCTATTCTTGATACATCTCCACTTACGCTTGAGGGGCACTATATACTCTGCAGAATCGAACAACCAAGTGAAATTTACAACTCAAGCGTGCTTATATTTGAGATAAAATTTGGTACCAGCAATCAGTGAGATGTGCGAACTATGAACTGGGAAAGTTCCAGTACCCCATACCCAAGAATGATGGCGTCAGCAGTTGGGAAACCACACCAGTCTTTGAGGAGCGCACACCATGGATCTGTTTGCCCGCAAGGTCCATACAGGGCCCATGAAAGCTGCAATGTTTGCCATTTAAAAAGCTGGTTATCTATCAGTAGCCAGGTTTGTTCTCTACCATCAACCGGCTTGCCTTTAATCCACCACTTCTCATATCCTTTACCAAAGAACGGTTTAGTAACCCTTATAATCAAACATCATCAACTGTGATGAGTGAGACTTGCCAACATCAATTTACCAATATCTGGAGGGTATCACCACAAAATCGCCATAAAGAACCATGGTTCATCTCCGCTTCATGCGACTCTTTGATGGTCTCATGGCAGTGATCACCCCGCGTCCCTGGCGTGTTCCCCGTTCGGCGGCACATGAATGTCGCCAGTTCGATCTCTCAGCAATCCCAAGGTGTCGCTCCACACCCATTCCTTTCCTGGTGTCCCAAGGGGCTGCGGCTATGATGGGGTGCTGATGGGCCGTGGTGAATAATGGTCAACAGGTCGGTAGTAACGATCAAACGTTGATGCTGGTCAAATTTGATTCATGGTGATTGACATTGAACACACACTCACGCATAATTATAATTGCATGAAAAAGATATGGCATGGGTCAAAACCCCGTACCTCTGGTTCCTCCACTATTAACAATTGTCTTCCCTATTCTTGTTGGTTATTATCCCCCATTGTTGGTTGGTTATTATTGACCCATAGCCATATGTATCTACAGACATGAAATATGGATAGTGACCACCGGCAACCAACCAAGGCAACCCCCCCATGAGTAGATTCAAAAAAAGTCCGTTCCCATCAGACCCGAAACTCTTAACCATCCATTCCCATTGGTGTGCCCCGCTGGTATCGATCTCTTGTGGTGGATTGCGTTCTACGAGCATCTGGGGGCAAGCTCTGGAGAAGTTGGGGGGTAACCCTACTGGAAAGAAAGCTGGGGGTAACCTCTGGAGAAGATTGTGATCTGATTTGGGCACAACTTACATTTCTTGGCCCAGAAACACTCTTTTTGGACCCTACCTCGAAAAACTGTCTGAAACTGGAACCCTTGTTTTGACCCTCAGTGGCAATGCCCAAAATGGTGGTTTAATAGTAACCCTATGTCAAATGTCTTAATTAATAAGAATTCCTAAACATGTCTGCCATCCATGACGGAATCTCTCTTTGGTATTTGGGATGTTCCTTCAGAATGTCCGACACGCTGATGTGGCACTTGGACCATGTTAATCATATCAAGATTATCAAGATTCTTGGTGTAATCATCCCGGAATGGATAGTATATAATGTTCATAGGAAACAAGGGTTCTATGAACCTATCCTGGATTGGTTCTACAAAAGGTGCAGGTGGCATTGCGAAATATCAGAATTGTTCAGAACCATTGACGCAAGTAAAGTGCTAGCCTTTCATATCTTATCTTCACAGGGCCGAGTAAAACAAACTGCACTTAGCAGTTCTACCAACTCTGGGCACAAAGCACCACTCCAAAGTGATTACAGTCCGTGATTCGTCTCACTAAACGTGCCACAACTCGAAGTAACCTACACCCCAGTGCCATGTATACCAACGCCACCAACAAATCAGATTCCCAACATTGGCAGTTCAACATAGTTCAACCAACTGACATCAACTGCCTAAGTACCTACCTGCCTCACCAACCAACCAACCAACCAGCCGCCCAACCGCCCGACCAACCGACCACCAGCCGCCAAGGTGCCATCGGGAAGCACGTTGAGCCGCCCGAAGTTGCGACCGAAGGCCCAGGCCTTGAGGATACGCAGCACCTGGATGTTGCTCACCGTGGCGGCTAAGTAGTGATGGATTGCGATGGTCGATGATGGCAAGTAAAGGTCAATAGGGGTTAATAATGGTTGATGGTTGATGGTTGATTTAATGGTTAATGGTTGATGATGGCTAATATTGGCTAATTGATAATGGTTTATAATGGTTAATGGTTGATGATGGTTAATAAGACTGGTTGATGTTGATGGTTGGTTCATAATAATGGCTACTATGGGCATATAATAACAATGCTTAGTCAATGATGGTCAATCAATCCTGGTGCTTCCAGCACTTGATCAAGGTGTGGCAATTGGTTGTGATTCTCCTTCTTGACCATAGTGATGGTGTACTATAATACCCAATCCTTTAACCCCCCTGATGATTGACCATCATAAAATGATTTTATTGCCTGTCACTATCACATGTTATTGTTGGGCATGTTGATACTCATAATCATTGTTGTTGTATCTTATGACTGAACAATGCTGTAAACAGTTTTGAAGTCATCCTTCACCATTTATATTGATTGCAACGAGAAACCCGAGGTAGCGGTTGTTGCTCATGATAGCTTGAAACCATCTTCACATCTATCGGATTGAAATACCCACAGTTTCACTAATCGTGTCGCCATAGCGAGGAGTAACCGCGCAGATTGTGAGATGGGTGTTTATCAAAATTGGGAATCCCCAAATGTATGGTTTATTACTAAAATGATTGCTGTTGAATGATTTGCGGTTACCCCCACTTTAAGAAACCACCGGGTGGCTGGCTGATGATTGACAATGGCTGATGACACCGCAATCAATTACCATCCAGATTGGATGGCCAATTCTGGTGGATAATGGCTGATAGTGGTGGCTGATGATGGTGGATACTGGCCAATAGTGGCTAGTAATAGTAGTTCATTCGGATAGTGAATAGTTCATGGCAATACTGATAGCGGTGGCTAGTGATTAGTGGTTGACAACTCCCTGTCATGGCCTGGTTCGTTCGAATGTTAATGGCGATCAGCTGTTGCAGGTTGTGACTTACCTACGGTTACCCAACAATGATCGATCGATAAACGAACCGTTGCTGATCAACGGTGGAAAAAATCATCTGTAGATCAAGGTACTGGTGATGCAGTGATGGTTTGCCAAGGAATTATCATTTAATTATCAGTGGTTATGAACCCTTGATTCTTGCCTATGAGTATTATACAATCATTGCTTCTATGATGGTTTACAACAAGACAGTGATTCTCCAAACTGTGATCACTGGGGTCTCATCAACTTTCGAGGATGGCACCTCGTCCTTTGTGATAGCTTTCTTGCTCTTGGCTGCTTTGTCCAACGCCTCTTGTGCATAGCGGTTTGCCAACCTCGGGCTGCAGCAGGGTAGATTCTGTGGCACATCCTTCACCGGCGTTGAAGACAAAGAATGAGTTGAAGTGGAACGAGAAATACACAATGATACATGACAGTAAACCACCTGCCATTTTGTGTTATAAAAGCTGGCGTTTGCCCATCAAATCTGGCTGGCTTGTCACTCTTGTGGATCTCACACTACGGTCATTTTCTTTATCTTTGGCGACCTAGGAGTAGGATAGCAGTCTTTCTACTACGTGTCCACTTTCGTACCTCAAAGGCACAATCATGAGTTGTCAGGGTCAAAACTTTTCGCGAAACGGTTGCAGGTCTATTGGTGAGCATCTCCAGTGCTTCATAACCACTGTGACGCAAAATTGTGGCCATAGACAAACCGCCATGTTGCATGGCAATGTGACGAAATGTGACGCGCCAAGCAACAATCTGTGGGCCCTCTGCCACAACGTCTCATTCCATGCGGCCTGAGGCCATGGCTTGAAGGCACATGGTGCGAACGGTGATGCCATGTCGTAGCTATGGCGATGAAACGCCAAGCAGATCTAAGCGGCATAGCAATTGGTGTGGAGACATTTTTGATTATGACGAGTCCTCCTCCCCATTCTCCCTACCACAATGGCGCTGACATTGACCCCCTTGCTACACGCCAGCACCCCAACAGTATCGCCTCCATCTTCAGGTCATCAGGCTTCAGTCCGCATCTTCGGCAAAGCTCTCTCCTGTCAGCAGAGCATGACCAAGGGTCCTCTCATCCCCATGCAGGACCCACGTAACGCGCTCGAGGCTTGAGCAGTGACGAGGCTCGTGATGGTTGAGGCTTAACGACTGAAATTTGGCTGGGTCGAGGCTCGCAATTCCTTACTGAATGCTTGGATTATTTGGTTGGCAAGGATAGCCTGAGTACTAAATTTGGCGGCCAAATAATCTAGGGCAACCCGCATGAATTCCATGCACCAGCACCAATGAACAGAAATTTCCTATAACCATCACAACCATGGTCATTCATTGATGACCAAATAAGCCATTGCTCACCGTGGTCATATGAACCGCCGTGAACCACTAGTAACCATCATCAACCGTAGCCATCATCAACCGAACCCCCTCATGAAGGCCTGTATCAATTTTGGAGTGAATACTCAGGATTTCCATTCCTATGACATGGCGATCAAAGCTGAGAAGTATCAGCTATCAAGACAGTAGCTGCTCCTTTTTAACATTGGCTATAGTCGAAGCCCAGAAATACACAGGACAGAAGTTCTTCAAGAAGATACTTAGCCATTGACGATTCATTCTGTTGACGGAAGCACCTGGAGAAATCCCTGAAAACCAGCTTGGTAGCTGCCAAAGTGGTGCTGGCCTTGTCTCCCGTGGACAATCATATGTACTTTGAATAGGCTTGAAATGGCTTGAATATCTGGGTTCCTGCCGATGACAACCACTGCTTACTTGCGTAAAGTTTGAAGGAAATGTAGTCATCCAATCACGTTTGATTTTTTGACAACCACAAGAGCCTACTGGGATAACAATCGGTTGGGGAAACATTGAAGTTTGCTTCTGGACTGCCCACAGCTATATAGCTTTCCCAAAGTTCTTACTGTCCCAATGTCCAAATCCAGGGATACATCTCTGAAAATCCTTGATTAGATTGGTGAAGGATGCCATTTGTTCCTTACACTGCGTTACTTGAACAAACATGAAAGCTTGGTCCGCAGCTGAATGATCGAAGGTTGCGTGGACGCAAGCAGGACCGGTGGAGGAATGCCTGAACGATTCGCTATTCTGATATGGTTCACTCCTGCACCGATGCCGAACGATCTTACAATGCCCGCTGCTTATCATAATCAACAGTTGTAAGATTCATTAACAATAATTAACAATGAATCAACAGTTGCTTACCTAGATGCTGATACATAATCTCATGCATCAGCAGTTGCATTTAATGTTCACTTCGCAATGGTCGATGATCTCACAATAGCATCATCCTGTTTGCCCCCAAGGTGTTCGATTTGTTTAACCAAATGGTTGACTACTAGGATCACCATCATCAGCAAGAGATTTTCCTATCAAATGTTCAGCCATCAACCCACCATTTACCATCCAAGCCATCCTTGACCACCAACCATCAACCACCTCAACCCACCAACCAAAATGGTTTACTCCATCTAGGTTAGCCTTCCGTGGTGAATCGCGCGCCTGAACCATTTGTAGATTCTCCTGAGGGCTTTTCGGTGAGAGTCCACTCTGATGCCAGTTGAACGATGAGTTGATGACCAAGCGGTAGAAATAGTGGTGAATGGTTTGGTGAATGATATGTTGAATAAACATGATAAATGATATAGTGAATAATGATTGATGATGTGGTGACTCCAATGGTATCATAGGAAATGAGATAACCAACCGGTTGCTTTCAACTGATACATGACAGTACATGAAATTATACCGCATTATAGCAGCAGCTGGTCACTATCCAGCGTTTATTGGTGGTACGTATTGTTAGTGTATTTCAATGGAATTTACGAACAATGACAATAACCAAAAATAAGAAACGGAAGCTGGATAGTGACCACAAACAAATGGGATCCTGAACTGGTGCGCTGGTGCAACGCTGGTAAAATGGCTGGATATGTTGAACTAGTGGGTAATAACCAAAAACTGCAGGGAACACAAATCAAGAATCCGTCAAAGGGAGCTTGCAACTCCGCTTCAATAGGCATATGAGCACAACAGCAAGATGATTGTTCATAATGATTGATAACCGTTGTTTCATGAAGCAAGCAAACTGTACTGGTTACTGTTTCCACCTAGCATTTCGAGCCATGACCAAAGGAGCACGAATTGGCCCATGTTAACTGGAGACCCACCGTACCCACGAAGTGGAAATGTTGGAACAAGGGTCACAGAAAGTGTCGGTGCGAACTAGCTAGTCTTTTCATGCTTTCGATTTTCACCCAACCATTGATTTGCAATTTGCACCCGGCGTTGTGTTTTGCTTCACAATCTCATTCATGTTGATCTAGTCACTGCCATCCTCCTACCTGCTTCCAGGATAGAACCCCTCCCTTCCAAAGCTCAATGCTTCGTCTCAGCGAGTCATTGTGTAGTCTTCTTGCATATGGATCCTCCAAAACTTCCGAGCCAAATGATCAGCACACTATGTGAGTTCTTAATCATTCATAGAAAACCATCCAGGTTTGAGGGTCCCCTATTTTGAGAAACCACCACATGCACAGCACACACTTTTTGGGCCATGATAAACAAAGCCCTGTGATCTGGGAAGCTACCTCTGAATCCCCAC
Source organism: Symbiodinium kawagutii (assembly GCA_009767595.1). NCBI lineage: Eukaryota > Dinophyceae > Suessiales > Symbiodiniaceae > Symbiodinium > Symbiodinium kawagutii. Next base: position 253,538 of record VSDK01001730.1, on the reverse strand, counting down.
CCTGTGCCATGGCGATTCACCTCTACATGCTTGGCTCCACTGGCTCCACTAAGTGGCATGTCCTCACAAGACTACTGCTTACTTCCGAACCAATCAAGTCATACGAGCAGATTATATAATATGTATTTGGATGAAACTGCCCCAGTCAGCAGTTCTTGCCAAGCTGCAAGAGATCATCAAAATTGACAAATTGACGCAATTTTCCAAAGGCCTTGAGTATCTTTAATCCAACAAACCTTTTGATGTGAAGACTTAATGGTCAATTCTGCTGATTGCAAATAATTGTGTGAACTTGGATTTCCAAACAACCAAACACAAAACCCCTTCACCGCAAGAAGTTTTACCGAAGAAGTGAGAAGGGAAGAGAAGGCTAACTTATTGGTTGGGACATTACAGTTTTTAGAGCTTTTGAACTTCTGGACCTTGGGGTTCTGGGGCGACCATTGATCATCATCCATAATTAATCACTATCACTATTGAACATTCACCCTTGCGTTAACTATGACTACCATCAAAATAATTGAGAGTGATAGTGATAGTGAGTGATCTCTATTAAACCACCCATGCCTTAACAAGATAAACCCCTGGATACATGGAAAACACATGGAAAACACCATCCAGGACGAAACCACGAGGCCCAAGTGTTGTAGGTCCAGGGCGCTTGTCCACGATGTCCATGTTCTTCGGATCCGAAACCTTCGAAATGTCGATGGGTTCATCTCGAATGGGACCCCCTGCGAAGCTGGAAACAGCTGGCGATGCCGAGATCGATTGGCGCTCAGCACGGTACAGGCAAGTAGGAAGGTAATGTGTGTCTTACGAATGAATAGTATCGATGTACATACATATTTTACTGTAAAAATATATATATATATATATACATATTTGGATACATGATCAAATATATCTCTTACTAGTAAATATGATTTATGCATATGTATCCCTAATCAAACGTTTAGATATACACATATTTGGTTTTATATGCATGTGTACATGTAAGGACGTATTCTCAATGGAAGATGTGTGTACATATCTGCGTGTGTGCGTGTGTGTTCATTCGGGAGAATATGTATATAGTGGAACCTACAACTTGTGATGACATGAATGGAGTGAGACAATAACTCCGGATATGAATCCTTGAACATTTGCTGTAGCATTCTCAAAGTTACCAAATGCTTTGTGACAGGAAATCGCGGGGCAACCTACCGAGGACTGAAAAAATGTCTGTCCAAGCGCACATGAGCCGGATGATAATTCTCAGTGAGCAGTGGTCCATGGTTGAAAAATACCTACTGATAATGGTTGAAAATATCATAAGCTGTCGCAATTATCATTGTTTAATTGCCAGCATTATCACTCATTAACTATCAACAGCTATCATGCAACATCATCACCAACAAGTAGGAAACCTTTGAGCAATGATAATCAATTGTACCATATGGATCCATATGTTATCATACCAAATGGATACGATATGGCATTTACGATATGGCATTGGAACAACTTCACAAGTTCAATCTGCACAAAAGCGGAAGAGCCATCAGGAGCCCCCGGATCTGGCCATCCATCAGCAGCAACGGCCCCAGCTGTGACTGGTCAAGCGCTAGACGGGTCCCGGGGTGACGACCGTGCCTTTCACTTTGATGAAGCCTCAGGCCACAGCAACGTGTCGGCACCGTGGCAGGTCGTGGCCAGGGGTTTCTGGTTGCCATAGGGAACCGCCCAAATTGGTGGATTTACTGATCGAACTGACCAATATGAAGATCATGATATCTGGGGGGGAATTGTGGTGATAACTTTAGGTTACCATAATCATCAGATTGTTTGATAAATTAATGGTGAAGATCTAAGCAATACGATTCGTCAGATATTGTTAGGGTCCAACTTTGAGGGCCCAGTAAAAAGGGACCAAGTTCTATGTGGTTCTTGGAAGCCACGTAATTTATACTGTAGATGTTTCATTTACAGGTGTCTTGTGTAGAATTGTAGAGGTGTTTTAATGACTGTAGAAATGACTGATATACAGATTACTGGAAAGTTTCAATTTCAGACTATTGTTGGATTTTCAGATGTAAGAAAACCAAAATCCAACTTCCAAGGGCCCAGGAATTGGATGACCAACTCTAAGTTGACCCGGCGTGCATAGAATACTCCAAGTTTGATTCAAGAAGTCTGCAAGGTGATTGCCAAAAGAAAGGGTCCAAGACCAGAAAAAACGTAGAGTATAAACACGTACAGAGACTACATGAAGACTTTATGCCCTTTTTTGCGGGCTTCGATGGATGAACCATACGGGCCCTGTCCAGGCGGAACACGAACAACAACTTATTGATGCAGGGGGCCATCTTGGTGGCTTATACATGTATACATACTCGGACTCAAAATGTTGAGGGACATTACTGTATGTGTTTTTGTTCTAGAGATGCAAATCTTCTCAATGATCGGGCCATGTGGAATCTTGTATAGAAACAGCTTACTATTGGTTGAAGTAGACCATTTTCGTCATATCTCGAACAGTATCATGGAGCTACACATGAATTCTGACCCTCCAAGACCTGGAACCAGCGCCCCCACGAGCGACCCGTCATTTTGGGTCCACGGAGCCGTGCTCGTAGTCATAGCACCAATCGATGGGATAAGACCCGAGTTTCAGGGCCTCACCTACCTGGGGAAGGCGCCGCGGCGCTCAGCGGCTCATGGTGGGCGGTTGATGCTTAGGAATGGTAGTGGTGGTGCTGAATCATGGATGATTAGCTACGCTAATGATAGTTGATGATGGTCTATATGGTGGTCAATCATGGTCAAGTACTAAGTTGTTTTATAATCTCTTGTCCAATGGTGGTGAGGAGTGGTGAACAAATTTGATAGATGATGATCATGGTCAACAATGGTGGGATGGTATGCGATGATAGTAATCAATACTGGTTCAAAACGATTGATGGTGGTTGACGGCGGCTCATGGTGGTTGAAACCATAGTAATGATGATGAATAATTAACCACTATGAACCAAGAGTTGAAAAACACAATTTACAGCAATCATGCAATGTTCAAGAGATTTAAAAGCATGATTAACTGGTTGGTGGTTTCAACCCCTATGAACAATATGAGTCAACCAACCAATTGTTAATAACTACTACGGAAAATAAAAAAGGTTTGAAGCCACGAGCCAGTCAATCACGGGTGATGAGAACCAGCGATCATGGTCATAGGCCAGGATGGGCCAAGACAATATTGACTACCAGCAGCGAACGGACCCAGTTCGCAACGTGTTCCTTGGGGCTATGTATGCATCAGCTTGGTGATTTACCATGGCAACCTTGGGCACTTGAATGACTTGTTAGGTGCCCAACAGGGCTTTCGATGAACATTTCAAGGATGAACAGAAGTGCCTTCATTGATCATTTTTGGTCGTCATTCATGCTGTTTAGCTGGTATGGACCATTCTTGGTATGTTCACCTGTCCAACTTTTCAGGATCCAACCCGTCAGCGATCAACATTTCAAGGCGGCTGCAAGAATCAAATTCAGAGGATAACACTTGGACCAGCAAGCCATTCGTTGCCAAGCTGCCAATTTCAGCATATTTCACAGTTTCAAATCTATCAGTCTTTTCATGTTTCTCATTTTCCATTCAGAAGAGAGCTGGTTGAAAGCTCGTGTCCAAGTACGTTCATGGGTGATAAAAGGCACTGCTCACTCTATAAATCACTATCTCCAGGTGCACCGAAAACGCCGTGCACTGACGCCAAGGTTACGGTTTTCGCCTTTGCATACTTCTCGTATCCTGGGCTGGACGAGGCAAGATGCGATACTTGGGAGGTGGGGCCCCCTCGTTAGAAGCTGGGATACCATGTAGCTACGGTGATATTTACATATAGAGAGAGAGATGCATGCATTATTTTATTTATATAAATGCCACAACTGTTACCCTAGTGATAATTAAAGTTAGCTCACTAGGGTGCCCCACCTCGTAAGGTTCAGAATGTCAATCATTGTGAATACTGCTGGGGTAGTAGCGATCAATCAGAGTTAAATATCGTTAAAACTTAATGATGACAAAACATGGGCAAGAATGTTGAATGCTGATTGATTCTGATTGATACTCGCTGACCATGTCATTGTTTATCTAAAGAAATGTCTCGTGATGGTTGATAGTGGCCAATGCAGGGTTTTAAAATGCGGTGGCCCTTGGCCCATCCCAGAGATGTCATAAGGTGGAGCAGAACAGCTTTGCTTGAGTCGAAGATTTGCTTGATGAAGTCACCCACGCCCAAGAACGTGAACATAGCAGTGGAAAATGGTCATTCCTTTGCTAAACCACCTGGAATTGCCCAAATTTCTATTACCAGAAGTTATCTGTGACATTTGACCTCAACAAAATCCACATCCTTGTCTTGCGCACACGGCTAACCGGCTAACAATGACCAGTGAACATGCAACATTCGTCATGGATTTCCTCTGAGTTGCTCTACCTTGGGAAACTTCTGGAAACCAGATTGCTAGGGGGGAGATCCCCCTAGTGATCGAGGGGATATCTGAAATTAGGATAGTTTCAGTTCTTCCTAATATAGCCAGTCACAGTTCTGATCTTGGTAAGAATTCTGACCGACACTTTTCTCCAGATTCTGAATCAACGCCATTTCTGGACATGGACGCTGATGGCTAGCCACATCCAATGTTGAAGATATGGGCTGTGGCTAAGAAGTACCAACCCTGAAAATAGATGGTCCCCGCAAAAAGAACTCATCCTTCCCTGTGGTCCCAGCATCTCGTAGCCTTTTGTTTGGTTGGTGACATGCATCCTCCATCATCTTTGTTCGCCATCATCCTCCATCATGCGTGATCATTATCCAACAATATTGGTGGTTTTTCCTTCTGGACGCTTGTGAGTTGATATTTTCACTAATTGTTGCTTGTCATCCACCAGATATGTGTTGTCTATCTGTAATCCTCCAATATCGTTGGCTGTTCTCTTGTTTTAACCTTAGTCATCATCCTGCAATGGTTTGTCATTGTCCTCCACTGGTGTTGGTTATTTTTTGCCCGTTGTTGTTGGTTGTTACACTCCGAAACTGTTGGTTGTTATTCTCCACTAGTGCTGCTTGTTATCCTCCGTTGCTGCTGGTTAAGAAAAAACACATATTAACCGTAACCGATACGAATCATCCAAAACCATGGTTGGTCAGCGGGAACAACCATGATCGATCTGATCAACCATCATTTGGCATTGTCGATCCATGTTAATCCCAAACAACCATTGATAGTAACGATCGACCATCATTGCCTAACAATGCTAAGCAGCATACCTCTAGTAGTTTATCCATTCTTGGTGCTGATTATCCCCTCTTTTCAACCATCACTATGCCCCATTAGCCATCACTGGCAGTGGGTCAAAACCCTGTACCCCTGCTTCCCCTATCATTAACCATTGGTTTCCCTATTCTTATTGCTTATCATCCCCATGAAATTGGTTGGTGAACTGCTTGACCCATCTATGATTCCAATGATGATTCACCGCTACTGAGCCAAGACTCTGATGTGACTCTTACTGCCAGGTGCTTTCGCGTGAGGCCGGTACTCGATTTTCGTCTTGGCAGTCCAGCGCGTCACAATCTCCTGATCGTGTGGCACGTGGCGGTTCAAGAAACGATGGGCTTACTTAGTGGTCCAAGAAATATTTATATAGGGGGGATGTTGGGGTTAACCATGCCAATGTGTTTTGCAATGGTTCATCCGCGAATCATGATTCGAATTGTTAGATAATGGGTGAAAATGGTTGGTACTGACTGACGCTGGTTTGCAAATTCTGGTTGGCAATGTTTTTGTAGCTCGCAGTTACCAATGTGTAACAATTGATGGCTAACTTATGTGCTATATTCAATGAGAAAGCTGAATGCTATTTCAGAGCCAACTACACAGATTGATCATGGTTCATACCAGCCTAACGACATACCAACCCAACGACATGCCAATCAATTAAGCACAGAAACAAGCCACCCAAACAGGATATGAAGCAGACCTGCAAACTAAACAATAGGAGGGTACAACCAAAAGCAAACCCAATTTCCGTCGCATTGTTTCTTCGCGCACGCCTTATAAGCAAAGGATATGATAACCTTTGAAACAGGACCGAAAGTATTTGGTGGCCAGCATATGAAGGGTGTACGAACCGTCCAAATGGGGGGTTCCAGGTACTCGAAACCAATCTGTCTATCTCTCTCTGCAGCTTCCAAATGATCTTTCCAATGAATGTACTGATTGTTCATTTCCAGGTGCCGTCGGTTTGCCAAAAGGGGAAGAGAACTAGAGATGGTTCTACTACCCCTATTTTCGTTGCTTGCCTTGTTCCTCAAACACTACTAAGGTGAACACTCAGCTGGAAAAATTAGGACTTTCATCTTGACATCATCCCCTGATAACCAGCTGTAGGCATTCGCATCAGCATTCTAAACCAAGTCGCGTAGGTTTGCTGTCGATAGGCGCCTGAGCATTGTGACGGGTCTCGGCGCCTAAAAGACATGCCCTGGAAAATGGTACCCCTCACTTGGAAATAGTTCATGTCACTCAGATTTGAGCTTCAAATAAAAACGACAGGAACAAAGGCCACAAGTTTGATACAGTTTGTTTTGACCAACCTCTAGCGAACAAATGAGGCCTCCCGTGGGAGTAGTGTTTGCTTCCGGTGACCACTTCCAGATCAGGGTCACGGTCAACCACGGTCAGCTGACCAGCAGCATCCCCAGGGCCAGTGAGATCAGCTCACCACTTTGCATAACTATCTGAGTAGCCAACATGGTTAATACATGTTCAAACGTGGTGACAATGTTCGGCCAGAACGATCAAACAATCAGGGATTGTTCTGTGTTGTTCTGCTTAATCATCTAAGCATGGTATATGGCTATGACTCATGCCCATGCCACAAAACTCCACATTTCACCAAAACGATCCTTGCCATCTTAGGAAGGGCATCTTGGTTCACTGCGCAAACATGAAGGCTTGCAAGGGACCGGATGCGGCTGGATTTCCCACCATGGGCTTTGGATATCAGGATGCGACAGGAATGCACAGCATTGCCACAGCCACTATTCCAATGTATTGCCACATATTGCTGTCAATATCTTTTGATATCAAATAACTTGGGATCAAATGAGCCACCATTCGTGTCTACAAGGTTGCACCTGAGTGCACACCTAACTGCTACCAGCTCTTTCGTTCATTTACGGAGGTCCGGGTTCACCTCCATGCTGAGAAGCAAAATTGTGAGTTTCCGGTGGTGGATATCCGCTGCTGGTCCCTCGCATCACAGCAGTTCATGACAAGTTCAACAAAACCTCCAGCAACCGGCATAACAAAAACAGCAGCACTAACAACCAGCAACGAGCAACACCATAAAAAAAGCAACAACCAAGACCCCTAGACAACCAACCACTACAACAGCACACAACCAACAAACAACATTCAATACAACGTTAAACCCCAAATCAAAAACAATCAACAACCACCGACACACACACAACAAAAACGAAACAATACCACACAACATGCTACAACAAAACAACAATCGACGAAAACAACATACAGATAAGAAATAACATCCAACCATCAAAGAACACGGAACAACTAGAAATGAACAACAACTAACAAAAAAGCCAAACAACACCAAAAGCTTTAACAGCAACCAAACGATCAACAAAGAACAACTAACCATGCGCGACCAAATAACAAGCACGCACCAAACAGCCATCCACAACCTTAAAGAACCACCAATCAATCAGCTGGGACCAAGAAGCCATCTCCCCCATCGCGGACGTAGACCGTTTCTCTTTTCTCCTTCATGTACTCGGGCTTGGGCCAGGCTTTGTTGTAAGCATCGGTTTGGTACTTCAGCCATTGGGCCTGGTCACAGCGATGCGAAGGATTCATGGGCGGCGATGGTCCAAGGTTCTAGGCAGTGCCCTTCGAAACAGTTCATGAACCAAACAAGAAAGGCTACACTCTGATAGACTAACCCGGAAGTGGAGAATCCACCATTTATTGCTGGTTTGCCCATGAAAAAGTAGGTTTTGGTTAGCTTCCAGAGGTCAGTTTACCACCAGGTAAACTATGATCATCTAAGCCCAGGTCCTGGAGAAATCAATGTGTTTACCTTTTTTTGTGCCGGCCGGTACGACTGAAAAGCTGCCAATGAGCTTGTCAACAGTGGTTGTACATGATGATGGTGCATGATAGTGGTGGCTAGTGGTGCTGGTGGAAAGAATAGTTTATGATCGTAGTTGATTGTGGGCAGTCCAACTACTCTCAAACCACCAACCGGACATCATGTCTTCTTTAAACTTTAAACTGGCCGTTTAGTAATACAAATCTCCCATTAAACCATCTCACCAGCCACTGTTAACAGTCAGCTCATCAACCACTCAAGCTAGGCCATATGATCATCAGCCCCTTCAATCATACAATCCTTAACTTCCACTGCCAATCATCGAGTCACTGAGGGGGTGGGTCCCTTCCCCCAGCGCCATGCCGGACCCTCGTCATCTTGGTAGCCTTTATTGCTGCTTCACGGCCTGCCAGTGAAATGCATAGCTGCAACTCCTTCGGGAGAAGTGACTTAGCAACAAATGGCCAAGAAATTGGTCGTTGGTTGACTGGTTCGCTCGTTCGCTGGTTGATTGGTTGAGTTCGTTCGTTTGTTTGCTCGTTGGTGACTTGATAGGTTGGTGACTTCGTTGGTAACCATCAACAATCAGCAAGAAGAAAGGGATCATCGCGGATATTGACCAACAGCAACAGGGATTCAACCAGCAGCAAGAGAATATATTTCACCAATCTGATTTACCAGGCAGAGACAAGTTATCTCTTGGTGCTTAGTTTGTAGCAATATTGCTTGGTACGTCGATCGACATTGAACAGTTCCAATCTTTAAAGCTGGAACCAGTGGAGCTTGATCAAGTGTGTACTGATGCAATCCCACTTTTCCGCGGTAGCTAAATTATGGCAAACTGCCCCCTGAGACAAGTAGGCGGTTCAATTGCTGGCTGATTTGGTTTCAATCAGCTGCAAGCACGCAGCAGTTTTGCGTCAATGAGCTGCGATCCTTCTTGGTGATGATGACCAGTATTGACCCAATGCGATCCATTGGTATTGTCAGCCTTGAGTTGAGAGTGGATTGCAGCACTTCAGAAATCCATGAAGTGATTGGACTAAGTAGATAGGTACACGGTGCTGGTCCCCAGCAGAAAATGTGGTAACGTGGTGGTGCTAAAACCATTCTCGGGCTTAAAAATTGCTGGTGCTTTTCGTGCTTCAAAGATGACAACACGCAGTTTCTTGATGTGAACATCCCATTGCATGCAATGATCAGGTTACCTCTGAAAAGTGGGCATTGCTTCGCAGCAAAGGTTGTCAGAACACATCAATGAACATCCAACGAACATCCAAGCAACGCGGGGAGTTCTGAAAATAGGGGACCCAAAAATGATTGGTTTATTGGTAATAGAATGTAATAGATGATTAACATCAAGGATGATAATTGGGGATACCCCCATAACTTGAGAAACCACCAAAATCAAAGTTTGTTGCTGCTGTTACTGTTGTTAATCACTATTAAATCAATATCATCAACCATTATGAACCACTAACCCAAGTATCATCAACCATTATGAACCACTATTAACCCTTATCAACCCCGAACCGCCAACTGGTTGCTGTTGCACCCCTGGTCATCCTGTTCACCGGGGTCCTGGTCACCCTGGTCGGGCCTCGATCCTGTCTGATGATCTTGGGCTTCCCGGTGATCAGGCTGATCTCCACGCCTGTGGGCCATGAGATAGCCATGGTGAGTTACCATGGTCAAAGATGGTGAAAGATGGTCAAAGATGGTCAAAGATGGTCAAAGATGGTGAAAGATGGTGAAAGATGGTGAAAGATGGTGAAAGATGATGAAAGATGGTGAAAGATGATGAAAGATGATGAATGATGGTGAATAACCATGGTGAATTAAAATGGTGAATTACCGCTGTGAACGTGGTGCCGTACTGTGGTCAATGATGCTTGTAACTATAGTTCATGATGCTGAATTGCCATGTGTCAATGATCGGTTAATAGGATTACTCTGGGGTAATGCCGCTGTGACACTGAGTGTGAACCATCTGGCTGCTGACCAACGCCTCTTTAGATGAGGTTTGGGTGACCAGCCACCCCGAATAACGAGGGTTATCAACCACGGCAGGTCATAATCATCATCCACAAGCTTTATCAATACTCATCAGAAATGGTCACCCAACTGAGTGATCACCTACTTGACCTTCCCTCAAGAATCACCTTCCTCGAAACTTAAAATGAAATGAACATCTTGATTTATATAACCATAAATTGACGAACGATCTTAAATATCTAGTTCACCATCCAATTAACCATCCAATTGACCATCCCATTACCCATGCACCTAACCATCTAATTTATTCCCAACAAATTAACCACCCAATTAACAATCCAATTCATCCAAGTAACCATCCAATTAACCATAATGCCACAACTGGTTGGTGGTTGCGACCCCTACGGAAAATTTTAGTCAAAAAACAATTTGTTAATAATTACATTCGGGACTATATAAAATGTCAATCAACCACCAACGCCTGGTAGCTCCTGGTCCTGGCCTCGCTCCCACCCACCGGCCACGTTTCTTGACCAAGTCGCCCTTCTTGAAGCTCTTGACCACCTTCTTGGCCTTCTGCGTGGAGGGCATGGCACGGCGGCACGGGCGGCACAGGAATGTGGCACAGCAAGGGCACTGGCTGAGCAAAGATCGAGAGCTGTCGGCCCGAGCGCGTGACCTTAATGCTTGAGCTCGCGTAGCACATCCGCCAAAGAAAAACATGGTTTTGCAAAGTGGAGATTCGGAAAAATCTCTTCCAAATTTACCAAAAAAGAAACCTGCATGATCTAAATGATCTAAATGATCTAGAATCTATACTATAAATCTATATAATTATCTTAGTTTCCCAACTGGTTCGTTTCCTTTTCGCGATGTAATCAGTGCAGGTCTCCAGCGCCCCGCCTCGAGCACCTGACCATGGTGCGCATTGACGCACACCATCCCGTTGCAGAGACTCGAATGGAAGTCCCTGGCACCGCGACCACCGGTGGACCCGCCCCGTGGGCAGCTAGGGGCTGGCGACGCTGCTGGTTGCGCCTGACCTCACAATAGCGGGCTGGTGATCAACATCTCAACAGGATGCTAAACTGAGAAAAGCAATACTTCAAAAGACGAATGGAAGAAATCAACGGATTTGTGTTTCAACGGGTCTCAAAAAAGTGGTGGAGCGCCGGATGCGTATGAAACTCTGGAATAGTGCTCAAAAACGCACAAACGTGCACAAAAGAATTGAGGGAGGACCAGCAATCAATTAGCTGCTTACAGACTATTGCTGAAATCAAATCTATGATGGCTCTGTGTGTGAAATTCCGCGACATTCCTACCAGAAGTCTCCTTTGGCATGCCGAAAAAATGTGAAAGTTCCAATGTCATGACCTTGGGGTGCTCAAGTTCGAAGAGGCCCGAAGGGCAGACGGTTGAAAGGTAATTTCATTGATCACAAAACAATTCAAACGAATTCTGCTTCGTGGCTTCAACCCCTCTGAAAAATATTAGTCCACCAACCATCCCAAATACTGGCGAAAATCAAAGGTGATTGAAACCACCAAGCAGAATTCCATATTGCAGGTTCCAAAATAGTTTGCAGTACATGGAGACATCGAACTGATGTGGATTCTGCAAGGTCAGACTCCATCAGCAACCAACAGGGTGTGATCCTCTGCGCGGTGGTGCGCAATTGAAGTGCAGCCCGCGTCCCTGGGTCGTTTGCTTGGGTAGGTCTGTGCCATGCCGCCCCTGCATATGGCTTTGTCGGAAAAATCAACTTCCCAAGCTGGTCGCCAAAGAAAGGGATCATAAGATCACCCCTGAGGTGACATATATCATCTTATATCCTTACCAACCTGGTCGTCACAGGTGATGCTTTCAGACCCAAATGGTCATCCTGGTCAAAAGAAAATCATCCGAGCAATGGAGTGGTGCCGCTGCCGTTGCGGTGCCCCACCACCGCAACACCTCTTCAGCCGTTGCTGCAAAGCATAGGCACCAGCTTTTCTCGCCGCGCCCTTGGGAGCGGCTGGACCCAGCTAGCAGATCTCCCAAAAGTGATGAGCTTCCGATTTATTTTTAGCAGGATTTAGCAGGAAACCTGCTGTTAATTATGAATAGCTCTCTAAATGGCTTTCATATCCTTCCATTGATGATATATTCATTTAGGGAACATAGAGGGTCACGTAGCACAACTGTTCTGGTCTCTTCGTTCATCACAAAGACAGCCAATCAAAGCACATCTCAGCACTGCATGGGTGAATATTTGTTTGACAACTCACGCCATCTTTAGTCCTTAAGTTCCTCAAGTCATGGTCAAGTCTGGTTGAAGTTGAGATAGTTGGTCAGCCATGATATGAAAAAAAAGAACATGTGAGAGACGATTTCTTTCGGACGTACCCATCTGCACACTGTTCACAAACATCCCTGCAATTCACCATGAGTAACAAATACTTACCATCATCAACCACTATTGTTGCTGATGAATCCCCCTCTGGCTTGTCAGTTCATACGATTGACAAATCACTGTAGGCATCCTGGACCAACCAGCAACCATCACAAACCATTGACAGATCCGTTGACATCAACCAGTCGATCATCGTGACAATCCATTGTCGACCAACTGCTGGAAATCCTGGCCGATCGATCCATAATATCAATGGTTTATGATTGTTGATGATCAATTGCTTATGATTATCAAAGTTTGTTGATTCGTGATCACTAAATCAACAGTTTGGGATCACCCAACATCTTAATGGACTAGTAATAACCCAACAGTTTGAGATCACAAATCGTCATCATCCTTGGCCACCAGCGTGGCCGCACCCCATAGCCGCATGGCCAACCCAGGGCCAAGCTGTGCCCAGCGCCCATTTCGACCCATGGCCGCCCCCCCTGGGAGTCCCAGACCGTGGTGCCGGCCTCGGGACCATAACAAGCTAATCCAAGAAATCATTCAACTTCAAAGATTCTGAGAAAACAAGCGAAAAGCTGCATGATCAATGATCAGACAATAACTAATGATATCCAATGATGATTCATGATATCATCGTAAACGATGGTCAATAATTAATGCACATATAGATAACTGCCAAAAAAAAGACTACAATCCATCAAAAAACATCCTGAATAACTTTGATGGCAGCTATGATGGATCCTAAATAACAATGTCAAATAACATCCATACCTTTGATCCATTCCATTCCCACAAGACATTCAGCCGTGAGCATCGGCCCCTGAGCTCCATACGATTCGCACTTCGCCGTTCAGCTGGCCCTTGGCCATGGTGACCTGGGCCGGGGATGGTGATGGATGGTGACCACTGATGCGCATCTGTGGATAAGCTGAGCGATGAAGCGCCTGGAGTTTCAATGATACTTCAGGCTGGTTAAGGATACGAATGATTATGATCAGTTCATGGTTAATGATGCTTATGTTGCTCAATATGATACTTGATGATATTTAGTGGTACTTAATAATGCTTGATCATAATGTTTAGTCATGATGGCAGTTTGCTCATGAGTAATGACGGTTCAGAATGCTTTTCGGTGCTTAATGACGCTCAATTATGACTCGGAATGAGCAGTAATGGTGCTCAGTTGATGACTAACAGTGGGATTCGGCATGGCAGAGCCTAAAAGCCCAAGGTGAAAACATGCTAACACCATGCTTATCCCAAATGTCGATGCGACAGCTATGTGGATAATTAGTTGTGGTTAAGAATGGTCGACATTTCTGAAACATGGTACACGGTGGAAATGGATGGTTGATAATGGTCAAGCACGGGTAGGTGTTGGTTCATGATGGCTTTTGTGGTTGAGAAGGGTTCATTTTGGTCAATTATTGCCGTGCATGACCAACAATACACATCGCTTCTGATGGTGAAGAATGCCGGTTCATCATAGCTACGGGTGGTTAATGGGTTAGTAGTGGTTCATAGCTACAAAGAGTATAGTCTAGTCAATGATGGCCAATGTTGACGAAAGGTCGTTCTTGCTTTGTGATGGTGAATGGTGCTGATCAATTCAATACTGGTTGTGAATTTGGGACTGGAAGGTGTTCATGATGGTACTGATGAATGATAAACCTTGACAATACTTCATATTCGGGGCAGTCATGCCATAGTATCTTTCCAACCCCATCTTTACATGGCTGCCATGCTTGCCTCTTGAGAAATGACTATTTCCAATGGGTGAGCCATAGGCCATAGGTCATATCTACTTCAATGGTGTGGATTTTCCGGCCGAGTTTGCGGGTGGTTGCCAGTGGCCCAGCTTGTTTCATGTCGATCACACATAGTCACACATCATCGCAGGATGACCACAGCAGCTTCTGGTTGGGTATGATGACTTGTTGTGATTTTTGCCTACCTATCTATTGCTGATTTTGACCCATAGCCATATCAAGACCACACTGCTTCCCACCCCATGTCCCAATGCCAAGGTGAGGCTGTGACACAGGACACCTCCATGCTGGACTTCGCTGTCGGCCTCAGAAGTTTCTCATGAAGTTTCCACGATTGAGGACCTGGATGATGATTTTACCGTTCCCTGGATAATCCCGTTACAAACGGTGCCTATGGGGGGTTTCATCCAATGAAAACTAATGTCACCCAGCTCACTCGCGAGGTTTCGCATGATTTTTGACTCAGTGCTGCTAGCTGCTACCGATAAACTATGGATATCCACAATGACGGCAACTATGGATTTCGCCTTTTGAGGTCCAGCTGTGGTGCAGCTCTCTAGGGATGAGGGTCACAAAAGCATTCGAATCTGAAGCAGAGAAGTCGAACCTGAAGAATTCTGCATCCAACCGTTGTAAGTCTAATTCATTTGGGCCTTGCAAAAGTGGAAGCAGCCAGTGTGCCAGAAGGCGGCTCGTCAATGCGGCATCCCTTGAGATATCAATGTCTTTTCAACCCTTCCAGCGTTTCGACCGGAGAAGATCCTCGGCCAAGACACATCGATGTGGTTGCCTGCATGGCGTTGAATACAACAGCTGGGGATGACAAATTTCCTTCTCTGACCAACAGACTCCAGTAATCTCGAACAATCCGAGAGCAGTCATCCAAAGTTTCCAGAAATCCCCAGGTGGCATTCCCACCTCCGGGACCTAAGAATCCCTCTGAGAAACCTACTGCTGGTGATCCAGTCATAGGAATCACCATTCCTGGTGCTACATTTGAATTCGTTTGAGGTTTCCCATACAACTTTCTTTCGTCCTCCTCATTCAATCGCAAGTCCACATGGCAGGGTGGTTGTTCCTGAACCATTGATTTTTTTTATCTAATTCTTGGTTTCTCCATGTTTCCCAACGTATATTTTTGGAAAAATGGCTTGGGAATACCAATAGCCATGGATGATGCACCCAGCACCAAATTCTCACAGCACTTGCCTTAGGCACACCACTCGATTTCAGCTGCCCGGTGGGGAAACAACCGCGCCCGGGTTCGAAGTCTGCGACTGTTTGTGCTGCGTTGAACTGGTGCCATGAGCTGAGTTTCAAGTTGGGACCAGCTGAATTTCACGGGTTAGCAAACCGCAGCACTTGGCTTTACGTAACCAATACTGGAAATTCAGCCATGAATCAAGCCATGAATTGAACCATGAATCAAGCCATGTCAAGCGTCAACATGCCCATCTTGTGGCGGCACAAGGCTGCGCCTTGACCTACAAGTGGTTTGGCGTTTCTCTCGGTGCTTAGTAAAGCTGCGCCCTCAAATGGCTGATCCATGGTGTGTTCATCTGCACTGAATAATATCAAATCATGATCGGATATTTAAGAATGGTTGAAAACGAAACATCACCATTTACTCAATTAGTGAAATTGGTATTGATCTCTACTAATGAATAATATTCAAAATATTTAGATATGTTGTCAAGTTGATGAGATGATGTCTTTAGACTTTCGTGCTTCAGACACTTTTCGCATCATATCATCTGCTGTCCTCTCCAGCCAAGACGACCGGCCGCCCGCTGCCCATGCAGCACAACGAAGGTCTTGGAGGTTCACCTTCACCAAAACAGTACACTCCCTGCATCGTATCTTTACCTACATAGCTGGGCCATTTCATAGGTAGATTCGTAAGCAATGTAAGCAAATATACCATACATGGAGTATCTGAGTAATAGGACTGATAATAGGTATGAATCATCATTAACCACTGCCGTCATCCACTGCGACCAAGCGTTGTCACAATCATTGTCCATCGTCAATCACTATGTTCAGCCAATCTCATTAGCAGGATCAAGCAGTTTTCGAGGCGTGCCAACCAGTTGCCGACTCCAACATTCCTTGTAATGACTTCAATGTTGGGTGGTTTCCAGATGTTTCAAGTCCATCCCCAACAAGTTCCGGGGTCCATAAATGTGTATCCCAAAAAAGTTCCCCAAACAAAACGAAGTCCATCAATGTTCCCCAAAAATGATGACTTCCCTGACGACCATGGTCTGAAACTGGTACCTGCATAAGTGTGATGATGCTTCCTCAGCACTTTGACGACAGCAAGCTGCAGGCTCCAAGCCGAAATCTTGGGGCTTAGCACGGCTTGTCGGTTTTTACCATGCTTACAATTCAGCTTCGTGTTCCTTAGATCACAGGCTGAACTCGAAGAAACCATATAAAAACATCTTTCGTCTTGATGACTTCCGTCTTTTTATTGCGGTTATCCTTCCAGACAGTAGTTGTCGTCCAGTCGCCGAAGCCTCCCAAGACCTGTCCCGGTGGGAAAATTCACCGTCTATCCCCGAATCGAATCCAGATTGACAGCTAAGGAGGCTCTAACTTTGTTTTGTGAAGGGTAGCCATGAATTGCAATTATCATGGCAACGGGATTATTATTAATATGGCTATCCACCAAAAACCCACCAAAGCTTTTTTCTGCCTTTTTTAAAATTGCAAGCTGCTTAAGATTCGCCACTGAACTGTAGTTCTACCAAAACTGATAATTACCCTTAGTTCACTGGCGAACCCTGGGGGTTCTCCACCAGTTCTACGTGGTGCTTACCCATGGTAGCAAGTGAACCATTGGCACGCCCAGCTCCAACCATCCCAAGGGTCCGGGGGCCCAAGAAGGCTTTGGCCACATCCGCGTTGGCCGCTTGCACCACCTCATGGATAGGCCTGATGACGTCTTTCAAGGGCCGACACCAGTGGTCAGGTTGGAAAGCTGTGAAAACCATTGGCGCTACTGAGATCACTGTTGTACAGAGGCATGGACTCAATCAACATCCAACACATGACTCAAACGGCATGACCTCTGGATGATCATTCCTTGGGAATTCATCTGAGTACCCAGTATCAACATGTGTATGGGTGTTTCTCAGACTAGGAGACCCCCAAATCACCCAAGATTGACTAGTTAAAGTAAGAGACCATCCATTTTTGGGGTTCCCTATTTTAAGAAACACCCGTATGAATACAAGGGAGTCCTCCCATGGTCCCCCCTTCCGGTTCCGTCTCCTATTGAAGAGATCGGGCTTGTCTTGCAACACCATAGACCTCAGAGCAGTTTCGGTTGAGCTGTGGCAGGATGACAAACCATGGTTCAAGGTAGGATAAGCAAACACAGGGGTTATAAGCATCTATTAGGATTCGTAATAGGGGATCATCACCAACAATACTGGTTAAACAAGTACTGCATTGGTGTTTCTTGAAA
The DNA here is from genome assembly GCA_009767595.1 of Symbiodinium kawagutii. Taxonomy (NCBI): domain Eukaryota; class Dinophyceae; order Suessiales; family Symbiodiniaceae; genus Symbiodinium; species Symbiodinium kawagutii. The sequence continues at coordinate 235,740 of VSDK01001730.1, read as the reverse complement.
TAGGGGTATCCCCAAAGTTATGGTTGGTTTATTGCTATAACTGCCTACTATTGGATGATTTGGGAGGGTCCCTTATCTTCAGAAACCATTATATTTCAGCCATTGTTCCAACCATGGCGATTAACCAATGATCAGTCAAGAATTGCACGTACAAAACCAGAAGTTATTCCACCATTTTAAGGTGACTCTACGATTGACATTTCATTGCTCTAAATTGACCGCTCGAGATTCTGTTGTTGAACTGGCCATGATGAGTAGAATGTATGAAATGGCCATTAAAGATAATCAGTTATGACTAACAAATATTGACCATCAACCTACCAATCAACAGCTGATGAAATTCTCCATTACCGTATCAGCCATTACTATCATCACAGCTGGCATTACTCTCGCATCACTACAATCAGCTAGATCCAATCAACAGCTTATTCACCACCACCAACCAGCCATTAAGAATCTTTGACCATCATTGACCATGATTGCCCGTATCAGCCATGATTACTCATTGAAACCATCATTAATCACTTTAAGCATCATTGAGCCAAGCATCATGATCAACTCTTCAACACCTTGTTCAGGGCTCTACATCGACGGCCCCAAGTGACATGGCAAGGCACCAAAGGTCTTCAAGACCGTGGTGGCGACTGCTCCCTGTGGCGTCACGGATGTTTTTGTGGTACCCAGAACCTAACAAGCATTAAGGGTGCTCAATGATGACTGTTGGTTCATGATGGTCTCGTGATGGATTGATGATGATTATTGTTGCTTTAATGACGGTTAATTGATGATTGTTGCATATCGCTGCTGGTTGATGAAAACTGTTGGTTCATATTTCAACCCCAGGAAAGCAACAAGAACGACAAGCAGTCTGAAGAACAAGAACAACAACAATAGCAACAATAATATCACTGGCGGGTCAACTAAGGCCTCACTTCTCAGGATTGACAATGAGATGCCAATCAAAGTGATAAGCACATTCCATCTCACTCCCATGGTTCGCATCCCAATGTCATGGACTGCCACTGTAAGGATCATCGCAAGGCAGGTAGGTTGATTGCCCAACCACAACCAACAAACCAATAGAGATCACCAACTAATCAACACCACACTTTCAGAACCAGAAATGCAATCATTAGCAGATATTACCAACTAACCCACTAACCAGCCTGTCCTCTAAGAAATTCTTGAAGAGTTCTACAACACGTGCAACACTGTGCAACTGCCGATGAGAAGCAACTCAATGGTTGACTCCTCACTGCCAGGGGTTGGGAGCTTGCCGTTGCCATTCCGAAAAATGAGATTAGGTCACTATATGGTCACTACATGCTCACAACAATATCAATTCTCAATCATGATCAAGTAGTTGGTTATCATTATTCAACCATTATCAAACAACTAAGTATTTTTTGGGAATATAAACAACATCAGCACGATTTTCCGCGGTGATCGCAGGGCGAAACTCTTGTCCAATCGGTGAATCATTGTAAACTCATTATCAATCATTATCAACCATGATCAATCATTATCAACTAGTTATCTCAACCATGAAAACTCATTATCAACCATTATCAATCACTATAAACTCATCATATATCAACTAATTATCATTATCATTCTCCAATTTATCAAGTCATCAACCGGATGACACATTATAACTCATTATAAACTCATTATAACTATCAAATGGAGTTATCATTGATAGGTCATTCTCATTATCAACCGTTCATCGTTCGCGGCGTTCCTTCCGACCATTGCTCGCCTTGCTGCAGCATCTGCTCGAAGAGTCGCACGAAGTTAGGATCCTGCAACAAGGCCTGGGCTGACACCGACCCCGGGGAGGGCCGCAACAGGCAGCAACAGCAGTGAGGCCCTCAAGATCCGTGGAGGTGGAAGATCGAAGAACGAAATTCTTTGCGATTTCTCTGTGATTGATCCTTGACATTACGACTCCCATGTAGAAAATACTGTCGATCAATATCCAAACAAAGTTCGACTACTTCTTTGAAGCGACTCAGTGGCTCAAAGGCATTTTTTGTACACAACAATTTTGCGAAATCCAAGTGGCAATTGCTGCTCCCAGGCAGACTTGGTACCAGTTGTTTCGAAATTTGAGGTTGGACATGTCATCAATTTACAAATCTCTACACTGGTGACAATATGGTGATTTCTCAAAATAGGGGACCCCCCCACTTATCATCCTTTATATTCATCATTGTTACATAGTAGTAAACCAACTAGTAGTTGTTGAAGCATTATTGTTGGTTATCATCCCCCCTTATTATTAAGCATTATAAGCCACTACGAACCGTTCATCCAGTTTCCTAACCATCTATAGTAATAAACTAACGATAACCAACCATTTTTGGCCGGTTCCCCGTTTTACAAACCCCCCAAACCCTGTAACATGACCAGTTGCAAGCTCCAGCTTCAGCGCAGCACCCGGTTACCCCTGCCCATGTCAGCCTTGAAGTGCTCGTAACTTCCAGGCTGAGCCAGGCACTGGGAGGGTCACTGGAACATGTTGCGCCCATGCTGCGTTTATGTTGCGCCTACGTCCAGAAGTTGTGCCCCTCAACCAACCAATACTGATCATTCAGATAGGGACGAATCCATATATGGTGTTTTTTCAGGCCATAGGGGACCCAAAAAAAATGGTTGGTTTACCACTATCAACGGTTAATCCACTGGATGATTTAGGGGTTCCCCTATCTTGAGAAACAACTATATGACCACAGCCAGGTCTTATCGCATGAAGCTGACATGGCGGACCCCCCATCAATTTGCAACGCAACCGTTGGAACTATATGCTGTTTGCTGGAACCCTAGGGCGTTGGCAGTGTCAAGCCAACCCTCGGCACACTCATCTTGCCATGGAGGTATCCATGATTTGTTGGTGCAAATACTTTGGAGACAGGAGATGGGCTCAAAAATGGGAGTAGAAATCATCTGATGATCATTCTGATGCGAGCTGGAACTACCATGTGGTGCCCCGAGTTGGGGCACATTTGCGATTAAAAAAGCTTGGTGTCGTAGCAAGGCGCCGTTGAGTCTACTGGGCCCAAGAGCACACCCAGTTTGAGTTCAAAACCATCCTAGAGTAGATAGAATTGGATATCCCCAATAGGTAGATGGCGATAAATGGTGATAAATGGCATTGAATGGCATTGAATGGCATTAAATGTCTTTGAATATTGAATACGGGCGATATATGGCGATATTCTATCTGCTCCAGGATGCTTATACATCTGAGCATCACCAGCCAAACAATTCGCACTCCAGTCTCCCCCGAACCAATGACTCTCCATGCAAACTGATCATATCAAGGGTGGATTTAGGTAAACTTTAGGGTCCCCCATGATACCAGCAACCATTCTGGGTATCCATCATTCAAAGCTATAACTACGACGTTGAAGTTTAAAGCATTGATAACAGTTCACAATCAACACGATTCAATCCTGGTTTCGAAGTAACATAAGTCAAGTATGTTCAAGTGGTAGGCTTGTGAAAACATCTTCACGATTCATCTGCTAAGCAACTTGTTTTTCAGAACGATACGTCGGATCAACTCTGCAATGAGGGCAACCCCTCCTGGTGTCTTCCCGTTTATCGGATGATCCATACGCACCAGCTCAGCTGGTTTACCGGACCACATTTCACAATCACTTGGAATATCCTGGAAGATACGAAACAATGCTACTGATAAAGTTGTTTATGTCGTTGGTACCCTTGGATGTTTCCTGATCGTCATTGACCCCGCTGCTGAAAGTTTCTCCCCCAAATGCTTGGATTGGTGGGTGCTTGCTTAGCTTGTTGCGGATTCTTCATCCCCTTGACTTGCGGAAGTGACAGATGGTAGTCGTACCCCTATTGCTGACAAGAGTTTGATCATCTAATGATGTTTAATGACCTCTTTAGGATGAATCCCGACAAGTAATCAACATAACTCTATGATCAAACCGCATAACTCCTATGATTAATCCCTATGATTAACATAACCCCGAGCAAATCCGTAGCAATTCACTAACCAATATGAATCTTGAGAGTTGGTAATGACTCCTATGATTCACCTTAATAAATCCTATAGTCAATCCCTATGATTAACATAGCCCCTATGATTAAGCCTTGCTCATCCCTAACAATTAACCCCAAGCTGAGACCTCAGCTTAGTTGATTAATCAAGCTCACGCCTCGCAGGTGCGAAGGTCTTGCTCAGCCTGAATCTGTGTTCCACAACGGGATTGGATCTGTGATGTTTTTGGATTGATGCATTTAAGGTGGAAGTGATTAGTGACTTTGTGACTAGTATCACCTTGTATTGATTGCCAGACATTCTTGGTGTAGGTCATTCTTAGAGTAAGGTGGTAATGATGATGATAAAGTTCTTAGTGACGAGTAACTATATTTGATGAAAGTGTTTAGTGATTAGTGGCTGTTAGTGCTTATAGTTGACTATCATGTTAGTTGATTCCGGTCTATTTGGTGATTATGTCAAGAATTCCCGTTGATGAAATTGGATATTTGATTTCTGCAATTTCAATCGGATGTTTGATGATAGATGTAACCATACAATTGGTAGCATTTTGCCAACTTAATGACAAAGATGGAAAGGGCAAAACCATGAAGGAAGATGACTACGACAGTAGTATGCAAATAACCACACCAATGCCAAAGCAATGGGAAGAGAGAAGCAACCAACCACTCAGCGACAAAGGACAGTACTGTAATGGTCTGGGGGGGTCCATCAAAGTTGCGAGTTCCATCAAATTTCAATCAGCAACGGAATCCTATAGAGTTCAAATGATCATCGTAATCAATCCGCATGAGCCCTGAACATGGCATACATTCTCTACACAGTGGTGACCCTGATTTAGATTTGTTGAGCGGCCAAGCCTCTTTGATAAAATACAGCCATTACTTCCACCATGAAGAACAACTCTTATCCCAATAAAAAGCTGATCCCAGTTGCGGCGCCCCATTCAACTGAAAAATGTCTCTTTCTAAAAGTCTGGGCCCTCGCTGTTGTTGGTTCTGTCGTCTTTATCAACCAGCTGCTGCGCAGCTTCTGCTGGCCAGTATTGACCGACATGATGAACCGATCTCAAGCATTCTCAACAGTTGTGAGCTCTTATGAAACGGAAAATTAACCACTATGAATTCAGTTTCAACGCTCAACCTTGCTGTATAAGCATGTTGGATTGCTGGATCGTCAACAAAAAACACTATAATTTATCGTTCCTATCCATTAACCATGCTGGAGAACCAGTTGGATCATCAAAAACGCAACCCAGCTGGTGACCACCAGCCATCATTTAACCATTGACAATGGTTAACCATTGAACCAGCACTTAACCATTCAACCATTGCGAACAGTGGAATCTTTTACCTCAACCTGTTGCCTCGATCACTCGCGGCCTTGGCCTTGGTAAGATTGGAGATGGCCTTGGTGCTTCAGCGATGAGTCGCAGTCAGCAGCCCATTGGGAGTTGCAGTTTTCAGGCTGCAGCAGTTGCATGGTGAGGGTCGTCAATGTTGATGAAATCAATGGACATTGTTCATCATCATATAGTTTGTTGAGTTTGATCATCATAAATAATACTCGCCCTTGACAGCAAATGGGGAGCGCAAATCTGCACGATTCAAGGTTCCCAGCCATCAGCAAGGGGTCCAGCATCAACCGCTGCATTTCTCTCGCTCCCTGCGATGAATGGTAGATCCCCATTGGTTCAGTTACACCCATTGGTTCAGTTACACCAACCCCAGTTGACTTGCTCGACATTACTCAAATACTTTGCCAACCACATATTGACTAGTTGGACTAGATCCTTATACCCAGCACTTTGTTCACTATTCATCATCCTAGCTATACTAGACCCAGTCTTTTTTGGTTCCAACAGTTTATTTAAATATACGGCTTAATCTTACGACTTCTACCAGTAATTCTACCAGCTAATTCATGGATATACCAATGACTTGATTATACCAATCCTAATTCATGATGTTAAACTCATTAGATTACCAGCTATGGTAAAAGCCTTCCATAGCTACCAATAGCTGGCCACCATCATGTGCTTTTGCTAACTATAGCTAACTATAGCCAACTATTAATAGCTACCTGATAATAGAATGGCTAATTAGCCAAAGTTGGCTATGATTAGCAACCATTATATACTACTAGTCATTGGTACCATTTGAAAATGAGTGATCATGGTTGGTTAACAACTATAACTAACTATAACCAACTATAACCAACCAGAACTAACTATAGCTAACCGTAGCTACCCAAGGCCCTACCCAACCTAACCATTGATGACAGCGACTCCAACGACTTCACCACGCGCCCATCGACGAATCGTCGCTAGCGGATTTTTTCTCGGGCGCTGCCGGTCGCTCCGCGGTCGCTCAAGCGCGACCAGCACTGGGCCGAAGCGCTTGCAGGATGTAGTTGCTGATCCTGGGGGCGCGGCAGAGATGAGGTGAGGTGAGGTTGCATTGGTGAGGCAGTAGATTAGGTTGGTTAGGTTGATTTGGTTGATTTGGTTGATTCGGTTGATTAGGTCGATTTGCTTGCTGACTAAGTTGATGCATATTGCTGATCAGGGATTGTTGACCATGGCTGATTATTGCTGATTTGCTTGCTGTACCCAGCAATAGAAGGAAATGTGATGGTGAATGCTGCTTTAAAATGATTAATGACGCGCAGTGATAGTGATAATGGTGAATGGTAACTGCTGTATACATAATGGTAAAGATGGTCATTAATGGACCGTTAATGATAGTCTAGTACGGTAGAAGGCTGACTAAGGTAGAAAAAATCATACAAATAATGGTGCGGATGCTGGTTGATGATATTCATAGTCACGGATAATTACAATATGGAAAAGAATGGTCAAATCATGTCAAATCATTACAATAGCACTTGATGATGGATGGGCCAATGATGACCACTAATGGTAATGACGGTCAATGAGACTAATCAGGGTGCAAATCAAATACTTGGTAGATCATCGATAGCGATTCATCAACCACCCATGATGGTTCATACTTTCTGTGACATTCTGATTGATTACGTAGTGATAATTCGAGGTTCACAACTGACATATGATTTATCAATGCTTTCTTTCCGAAGGCACATGGTTGATTGATAACCCCTATCATATATTATATGACTGTTACTGCTGATGTTTGATGAACCTTGATATGGCTTAGTCATGGATAATGTTGACCGTAATCAAAATCAATATTGCCTCATACTAGTTACTATTGAAGGATCATCACCTGTGTCAACCAGTCGTTGTTAAAAATTGGTTCCATAACATGTTCAGATCAAGTTAGCGATATGCATATGTGCTCGCCAATGTTTAGGGCGGAAAAAACCTTCCGTCTCGTCCTTGGCCAAGCTTATGCAAATGTATCTTAGCCAAGCTAACAGTGATTGACTGCTGATACTAGGCTACTAAGACTACTAAGCATACCAGGTTCAAGGTAGCTATGGTAACCAGCTTCCCTCCCTCACTGATGTGTCACGGAGGCCACTGTGAGCATCCCAATGATAGCCACGGGCTAATGATAATGATGGGTTCATGACAATGAGTTAGTGATGTTGATGATGTTGATGATGATGATGATGATGAGGAGGAGGAGGATGATAATAATGACAACGACGACGATGACCATGACGATGACGATGATGGTGAGGATGATGATGATGATGACGATGATGATGATGATGATGATGATGAGGAGGAGGAGGATGATAATAATGACAACGACGACGATGACCATGACGATGACGATGATGGTGAGGATGATGATGATGATGACGATGATGATGATGATGATGATGATGGTGGTGATGGTGATGGTGATGAGGATGATGATGATGGTGGTGATGATGATGATTCTGGGTTAATAATGATTGGCCAAATAGGTGCGGAGAACGGTGGTCCCAAACTCGTGGTTGAAAACACGAATGCTGGACTGGTGGCGTTGCTGCAACGCCCTGATATTACCGACGCTCCCAGGTTGGCCAGACAGATTTCATGTCAGGAGGCCCACCGGATCCGCTGGTCCCCCGTGGTCACCACCCATCAGTCAACCAACATGGCCACCGGTCCCCCGTTCCGAGTCTCTGATCCATGGCGTGTCTGTGCGAGGCGTTCTCCAGTCCAGGCATCAGCAAGCTGATGTGAAAAGTGGCCTCGCCACGCCTCAGGTCGCGCTCCCCCATCCAGTGAACCGCCACGAGAAACCGCGGTGAAACCGGGCGTGCTCCGCCCAACCGTGGGTTTCATGTTGCTGAAGAGTGGCAAAGAATTCTTGAAAATGGTCACTTGATTGGCAAAACCGCGGTGTGTCATGGCTGACCCCTGGTTCGATGTTTGTATGATAAGGGTGAAAGATGATCGTCCACTGTTAACTATTGTTGCGTGATGGTTGAAAATGCTTTGATGATGGCAACTAATGTCGTACGTTGGTTCGTAGCGATGTATAACGCTTCATGGAGGTTAAGTCAATGTAGTGTTCATGTTGGTTACTGTGACTTCCTTTTATCATGGCATCGCAATTGCTATAGAACGGCTGGTGCGTCATGATGTCTCAGGATTACAATATATATATATATATGTATATGTAAATATAGTTGATAACCAACTGAAATCAGTTGGCTTTGTCTGTGAATCATGGATGATATGGGGTGCAATGGTTGCGATTATGGCGCAGTCCTGTTTGCACTCTGGTTGTATTCTAGTTACAACATTTCACTATTGCGCACAGTCTTTGCAACTCTGAAAACTAATTTCAAGCATCTGTTCAACAGCGTGAAGGAGCAGGAAAGGCAGAGCACGTCGATGGACTGGATAATCCCATATGTTTGATAAGCGCTAGGGTATGCTGTAACCTCGGCTGCAATCATCACCCAATCTTCAGCCATGTGTTCCGCTTACTATTGCAAGGAGCGATGTTCTAGTTCTACATGAGTTGTGTTTTTTCTGTGGTTGGTGGTAGGATGGTGGCATGCTGCCTACGCACATGCATGGGTCTGGCCTACGCGGCCACAGCGTGAGCCCACGCGAAGCAGGTTGCAAGGCAGGTGCCTACGCGAGCCTACGCCTGTGCACAAAGGATGCTGTCACTCTTGCCTACGCGGCGACAGTCCCAGCAACATTTTGGCTGCAGCCAAGCATTCAAGTGCCTACGCGGCCAGTGTCCGAGCAACTTTTCGGACTTCTAACACACCTCCTGGCCTCCTGGGCAGGTACCTTATAGCACATCACATCTCCGAAAGGCACATCACTGCATGGCCACAAGGCTTTCAGAAAGGACATCCTGGTGGGAGAAGGAAGATCAACCCTGCAAACGGGTACATTCAAATGGGGAACCGGTCAGCACGGTAAAGTTTGCTTGCGCAAAGCCTACGGGAAGCCTTCGCCACGCCTACGCCTGGCGAAGGGGTCCAGCCGGTCCAGCAGACATTTGTGCGAAGGGGTCTAAATATTTGGTGGTTCCTATTCATCTTAAGATTGGCCGCTGTTTGTTCAACTTTGCGTGGTCTATGGTGCTTGTCAAACTAAATGAATTCATGTATTTGCTGGTACACCCTAAAGTTATATGACCTAAATCACATCTGAAAGCCGTACCTATCCCCAACCCAGATCCTGATACAAACAACCGTGGATGCATGACAACATGAACCTACAGCAGAAGATCCCGGGGACTGAAAGGATTGCCTACGCGAGAATGCTACATGACAAGGACAGAAAAATGCCTACGCAAAGCCTACGCAATCCTACGCCCGTCAGCTAAAATCATGATGGAAGCAACTTGGACTTTCCCCCGAGTACTTAATCAATCATCTTACTAAAAAGCATGTGTTTCAGCAACCGAGCTAGGAGAGAAGATACTAGGCTTGTTCTGTCTCTACTGTTGATTATATCCAACGATTCTTGCCTCTATGATGACAGGGACAAAACCCAATAAAAACATCCAAACAATTGTGAACAAACACAGAAACGTGATAATTCAGTCATTGGATCAACAAAAAATTGCCAGTCGCGGAATTTGCCAAATTTGTTGTTGCGAGGTCGAAATCGGCAACCTAATCAATATTAGAAAATGATCATTGTCATGATAGTGATGATGGTTGGTTAGTGATCAGTGGTAGTTCAGTCAAGTATCAATTAAGAACTGGAATCCAGGATTCCAAACAAAAGGTGAAGATTGGTCGATCACAATACCACAGAATGGTTCCTACTGGCAACGATTGTTTAAGTAAGCTCCCTCTGTATTCTTGAATCGAACTGGGTGGGAACTGTTCATATGCACCGAGATATTTGCTTAATAACTATCATGTACCTAAAACTACCAATATCTTTCCATACATATGATATGTATGGCATCAAATCATGTGCAGAATCATCGATTGATACGTGCGGCAGCTCATACGTCCAACATGCCAGGGTACCCCCGTGCTACGAAGCCTAGGCGCACATCGCAGACGATGACTCCTTGGGCCACGCCGGCAGCAGCTGCTTGGTCGGCGAAGTTCTTCACTTCGTCGTACAGCAGATCTTCTTCGCCTTGAGGACCGTACGAAGCAGTTAATCAACCAACCAATGGTTAACTAGCTGGTCAATTGAGTGTTGATTTTCGTTAATAAGCAATAATAGTGGATAATAATGTCTAGTAGTAACCATCAAATGGTTGGTTTCGACCTAGCCAGTGACTGCGCGTTGGTCTCTCAAGCCAGTGACTGGGAGTTAGATGATGGCTTATAATCATCAATAATGGTCAATAATCACCAACAATAAGGCTTAAACAACTACTATATGGTGGTTTCTCAAGCCAGTTTGGGAACCCAAAAAATGGATGGTTTATTAATAAACAATGATTTGTGTTTATGATTTTTATTCCCGGAAATGATCAATTATACTCCTATTTTGAAAAACCACCAACTAACAGCACCAGCGGCACCAGTGGCCAACAAGCCAAGAAACAGCAAACGATCAACGGCATTGAGCAACAAAGAACAACTACAGCAGCTTCAACAATAAGAAGAGCAACCTTGACACAAGGCCATGACCAAGCACACCCACGAAAGCAACAGCAATGGGATCGTGGCCAACAGCAACACAGGGTGTTACAACTCTTCGAAACAAGTTCATCAGTTCATCTTGCCTGGCATCAGTTCTGCCAGGCAATGACCCTACCAGGCAGCACCTGGGGGGGCACAGCAAATCTCTGAATCCGTCAGCTTACTCGTACCTAAAGCCATCCAGAATCTGATTGGAAGGTCGGTTTTATGACTGGGAAAGCGCATGGGAGGAGAGAACATGTTAGTTTCCAGAAGGGTCATTGCCCGCATTTTATTGGAGGGTCGTACGGGAAGTGTATTAAGTCAATGTCAGCGTTGGAAGGATGCTCATGAAGGATAATTCACTTTCAGGCTCTACAACTGTGACAGCTTTATGTTTTGGATGCAAAGCATTTGGTGAATTTAGTGGCATCACTTTGGACAAAATCATCACCAACATACTGAATGCCAAGAACGAATGAATAAATCATTTAGATGATAAATCTCCAAATTACCAACATATTTAGACTCATTAGGTATTTTGGAATTGCTTGGGCACATACCAAAGTGCCTTCCCGAACTAGCGCCCCTGAGCCAAGTCACATGCGACCAACATCATGGGATGTTCCTGACCAGCAGGATGTGATCAATGAGAAACTGCTGACCCCGTTCCCGGTAGCACCGCTGCGAAATACGCCGAAATACGTAGAAAATCAACGAATAGGCGACCATGGAATTGGTTGATTTCTGAGGTGATGTTGGAGAAACATCTAGAATAGCAATAAGCATCAACAAGAAATGTTTCGAGAGGAAGCACTCGTTGCTCTGCTCACAAAGGCTCACTACAGTACTAGAAAGTATGGTTGGGCTCCGTCTTCCTTTCGCTGATGGTGCCCATAAATGGCAGGTAGCCAATGAATCGTTGGTGGTATCATCGGCCGCTAACTAATGACAAACCATTTGCCATGGGTAATACCACCATGGACCGCATAAACCAACTCTTTGATCAGACTTGTATATCTAATGATGATGAATGGTGGTGCATCTAAAGAAAATAAATGTTGCCTTTCCTATCCAGAAGATTTGATGGAGTCGATCGACATCATCAACTACGCCCAAGCTGCTCTTTGGAGATAACCTCAATTCTGGCTGGCTATATCCCAGTAATGCAGGTTTGTATCTACATATGTCATGAATCATAAAAATGGCGTGACTCATGCAAAGGCTATATGCCAAGTTATCCACCAGATTTTGAAAGTGACCCTGGTTGGTGACTAGTTTCGCACCAAAATCGGTTTTTTCATCAACCAATCATCTCAAAGTCATTGAGGATTGTTTAAAAAAGATTAACAACCCCAACTAGCTATTCCTGTGGCACTTATTATCCCCCCTGGCTAGCCACATGTTGAACCATTTTTTTCACCATGCGTACCCACCAACCAGACTCAGACCATTTCCAGAACTCAACCAACCGGAAAGTCAACGCGTCGCGTCGCATCCTTGAGCAACTCCAACTTCTCAGATGACGCGCCGTCACGCAGACTGATGGAGTGCTCCCTGGGGTGCAACAAGTTGAGGCCAGCGCAGTTCATCAGTGGTTCGTTAGTGGTTCATAATGCTGGTTGATTAGTGAGTTTATTAGGGGTTAATAATGCTTGATTGGCGGTTAGTTGGTGGTTAACAATGCTTGATTAATGGCTAGTCAGTGGTTGATACCTTGTTAATCATGCTGGTTGATAAGTGGTTAGTCAGGGTTAATACTGTGCCAACGAGTTTCATTGTCGAACAACGGTGTATGTAGCTTACCTGCGTTGCAGAAAAACAATCATCAGATATCATCAGCCAAGAGCTAATTTTGGGATCCAAGTGTTTCCAGTTAGATTTCCCATGCCGGCTCGAAGGAAAAGCGGCGACAGGGGCAGGTTGGGTCTTTGCCATGGGAGCGTGGCCAAGCTATCAGCTGGCGACACAAACTGGTTGACCTCGTTGGCATTGCTGTCACCCTCCAATGGTCCAACCTTTTCACACCCAGTTACAGCCCCCGTTCCCTGAACCAAAGTCCTCAGCCCTCAGCAAATCAAACCAATGAAACCAACCAATCCAACCAATCCAACCAACCAATCCAATCCAGCAAATGAATCCAACCAATCACACCTATCAATCCAGGCTTCCAACTTCCAACAACTTCTAACATCCAACCACTGAACCAAGGCCCCCCTTCTGCCTGGCAGTTGCCTCGGAAATACTCTTTGCATCCTGGTGCTCCAGCTGCAGATACCTAGCACCTGGGAGCGATCCAACGCGGCGGGGCCACAAGTGATGGTCACTTTTAAGTGGCTGTGGGTCAAAACCCTGTGGGTCATTGACCATTGTTTTCCCTATTATTGTTGGTGATTCTTCCCCATTAGTTGGTTGACTAATATTGACCCATAGCCAAGTAGGGAAATGAGTGATTTTGGAGACCTTCAAAATGTGGAAATGTATGCAGTATAGCCACTTATCAGGACAATTTCCCTGTGGAACTATAGCGATTGATCAGAACAATTTGTCTGCAGTGGAGAGGAGATGTGTATACAAAAAGCGAGGATATCCCACAATTGAGGATTAAATTAAATGCAAACGATGGGATACGACGTCTATCACAGGATGAAATTAAGATGTGTCGCCTCAAATGGTACCCGCAAACAACCTCATGTTGCAGAATACTGTTTCACAGCAACCTGAAGTCACAACATGAGTCGTCTAAAGCTTCACTATGATATTGTATACATATATATATATATGTATGCAGAATCCTCCACAGCATGCTTGAGACTCTATTGATGTCGAGTGCTGGTCGATAAATGCTCCTTAGCTGATCAATGATGGTAGCTGACTCGCTGATTAATTCATTTCGAATTGTGATGCTTAATTGGTGGATTGATACTCCATGATGCGTATCATTTGGTTTCTTGATGGTTATTCATCACTGGTTTAATGACGATAATTATTAAACCAGTGAAAATAACCAGTTATAAATTATCCACCACCAGATGATTATTGTTATAAGTATTGATTGGTTAAACCACTGATGATCATCAATTCATCACACTGGTTGATTGATGGTCGGTGGATGATCCTCCGGCTTCACAGCTGCCGGTTCTGCCCGCGTGGGACAAGCAACGGGCATACTCCACAAAACTCTTCGTCAAGAAGCAACCTGGTCGCGTCCCGGTCGCTCTACCAGCAGATCCAGCTATTCATAGGCCACTACTTGTGGTTATATGTTATATGATTACACCCAGCTGCGGGCCGCATATCGCTTGGGAAAAATATATGGTTACTAATGAGAGATCCAGTATTAAAAGATGTTGAATCAACATCCTAATTTACCCTAAGCGGTGATCTACTATTGAATGTGGTGGGTTTATCTATATGGACCTACTACTCCATGTGAAGAACATGTGATGCATGGTTCAGCACTAGATATCATGGACATGCCCATGAATATGACAAGACCAGCCGAGCACACCATGCAGTGATCAGAGATCCGTAACAATCAACCACAACGCTACTACGGCTTGCACTATTCCATGAGGTCTGACTGGTGTATTGTTTCGGATCTCGTGCTACATCATTTGAGTCGCTGAAAGGGGCACAGGATTGTAGCTAGCAGCTACACCAACACCTGGTTTCCCTTGCTCCCGCAATACCTAGGGTTTCACCATCTACCAACTAGAGTTCAGGAAACGGATTTCCTCTCAGACATTGCCGGAGTGGGCTGTCCCCCCCTGATAGGTTCCGGGAGGCCTGATTGGAACTTCTTCAGCGATCGCTGTTGGATCCATTCGGATGGGAGACTCGCCCTATGTTGTAATATTGCCAGATTATGCTAGGCTTTGTCTCACTGCCATGCAACTATCAGTCATCAATGAAGGGACTTCCAATGGAGAATTCATCTGGATGAGTGACTTGTCAGTGGCATTGGACAGGTGCTCACCGTTGAGACCAACACGATACACTAAAAATGTCCACAGGGCCTCTACATATGTATTGATATAGATATATATATATAATATCATACAAAGATAAATGAACAAATTTGTTGGTATTTGTTGGTATATACACAGAAAAATCTACATTCACGACCACCTGTTATAGGGGAAACTAAGAAAATGTGATCCTTTTTGGGGGACAATGATCCATTGCTGATGTGATAACCAAACCTACAATTCCGAAGTATTGCAGTCACTACATGCAGTTGCTTGCAGGCATTACATTCTTACCACCTTTCAACTGGCAAATTGTCACTCTTGCGCAGAAACAGAAAAGCTGGGATCATTGACACTGGCTTGAGCATTTACCAGGATTACCATCATGGCTATCAAGGGTGTTTCTGCCATCTTGAGGCCAACAAACTACCAAACGGACTGCTGGGCCGTGATGAAAGCCATGAGCATTTACGATTCGAACCGAGATCATGAATCCATGCATGGGAATTCGTATAACATTGTGATGACCATGCAAGATGACTTCGAACATGGCGCAGCTACTTGTTGCTCCCTCCAGCCGCCCCTGAAACTTCCGCCCATCAAAGCTTTGGATCGAAGTTCACCAGGGTCATGGAGTAGCTACAACCGTCTTGAATCATAGATAAATAGATTTAACGGTATCCATATGTAAGCATGGTAAATCACAAGTATTTCTATTGATGCATACAGCATTTCTTTTACAGTATCTAAACTAGCAATTACAAATGATGACCAGCCAATTGGAACGTAACCATCGCCCGAACTTTGTGCCCCAGCAACTCTCGGTGTTTCTCTGGTACGAGTCTGCCGAAAAGGTCAAGTCCATCCTGGTGCAGCAGTTGAGCAGAAAAGAGAAGCAGTGATGAACATCAAGCGACTGATGTATGTTGAATGGTCGATGAATGGTTGAGAATAGCTGCTGATAATTCGTTGGTTCATTGATAGCCCCTGGCTCTAAACGGACACTCGGCTGGTGAGGTAAAACCTAAGCCTAAGTGTATTAATGGTTTGTAATGGCTGATGGTGGTTAATCATGATTGCAATGCTTGAGAATACTTCGAACGATAATAGTTCAGAGCCGCCGGTAAAATCTCCAATCATTGTTATGATACCTGACAATGGTCAACAATCGTTTGCAGTGACTGTAATGATGTTTGATTCAAGAACTGCTGAGAGTTGCTGGTGGTGTACAGTATCCTCTTGATACTAAGTGTTGATGGTAGATACAGTCGATCATGGTCACGGTCGTCAAAGAAAAAGTAAAAGATTGCCAATAATACAGGCAAGAGATGATCGTGGCAGCCAGGAATACGCATCAGTTTGAGATAACACAAATAACTTGGGGCCAACTACAATTTATGACACAAGCATTTCTAGGAGCAGTCCGCAAGTATTTCGGCACCCAAACAAATAACCAAAAGAAGTCCTGAACAAGTTTAGCTGGATTGTCTTCTGGAGGACCAGATCTTTGGTGACGATGGGAATCTGTGTCAAAGGCATCACGTCAAACCCGAGCTTCAATCAGGTCTTGACACCAGGTTCACAGCCAAGGAACGCCGGACAAATGCCCACCACTCCAGCAATCTGGGCTGGCCGCCCCTGTTCGAGAAAGGTCTGCACCGCCAAGTAGCCACCAGCAGAGTCTCCTAGCAGAAACCTTCTGGGCTCATGGAGGCTAATAGTAGTGGTTTACTGGACTTGCTGTTGTACGTTTGTTCTCATAGTCCAAATCACCTTTGATGTGTATGTATAAAAATGCATGTTGACATACAAATGAAGGTTGCTGCTGTAAGACACACATTGATATAGCCGATCAAATCATGGATGTCGCAGGTGTTCCTTGCAATTATTTCTGCATAGGGAAATTCACTCGCTGTTCTTACTATACAAGTGTAATAGGAATGCCCATGAAATGACACACTGGGTACACGCCTGCAATTCAATGTACCCTATGGTTGAACATGTTTACACGGATATATCCACACCTGGGGATACCCCCCAACCAACCAGTTTGGAAGGACCACTCTTCAGGGATATTGATTTGCAATCTATGTATGCTGCACGCGTACATGTAGCAGCTGCCGTCGTGCTTTTGCAGTACCAGCACGAATACTAATAGTAGTAGTAGTAGTAGTAGTAGTAGTAGTAGTAGTAGTAGTAGTAGTAATTGTTTTGTTGTTGTTGTCAACAAAAATGTGTTGTTAGATGTTGTTTGTAGTAAGAGTGGGAGTCAGAGCAGAAAAACGAGCAAGATTGAGAGTCATAGAATTGGTCAGTAATGCTAGTCATAGCATTGGTAGTAACTAGTAGCTGGCTGGCAGCTAGATGCAGCTAGTAGATAGTTGTTCAAAAGTGGTGATTTGTGATCTGGTGATACAAGGTCACGCCCCCAATCGTCAGCTAAGTTTCGACACTTAGGCACTAGGCAAAGGAACGAATACTGTGACCACTTTCTAAAAGGGTGAATCTAAAGCAACGAATCTGGGCCCGGTCCCTTGTTGCCCCTTGGTACAGCCCGGTTCCCAGGGTCCGTCCTGCCAACACGAGCTCGGTGTAGCCTTGGCCCCGCAGCCATCTTAGCGTTGCCTGGCTTGCGGGGCATACCCATGAGATAGGTCAATCACATCGGTTTATGAAGGTTATATGGTGGTTATATGGTGGTTATATGGAGTCATAAGGATGTCTATATGGATGATAAAGTGGACGGTTATATGGATGGTTTATGCTGGTTACTGTATATGGATGGTCAATGCTGGTGAACGGTTAAGGGTGGTTACAATGATAGCTAGTCACTTAGGATGTTGAATTTCATGATTCATGACTACAAAGTGGTACACCCAGTCGTTGGTAAATCGATCACTGGGAAAATACGCTTGTTCGTGGCAAATATGGTTGTTTGTACGTACCAGCATTAATCAACTAATGAATGCCCGGGGGCATGACTCGGCAGAACGAAGAACATCCACCAGGACAGGAAATCAGAACCAACGGCTTCCGGTAGCCCTCAAAATCCACCGCAAGCATTGCCATCAAGCAATGACTTGGTCAGTGATCACCGGCAACCCCCCAGCGGGTACCTATAGAGCTGACCATGATTTGGGACCACGCATCGACAAGCAGTCAAGGAGCCACAGAGTCCCAGACTCGGTTGCTGCAGTTATCTTCGTTCATATCACTACAACTAACTATCATGCACACAATACATTACTTAGTCGTACCAATTCCTCAAAATGATATCACTACAATTATATAGCACCAACTGTACAGTGCTGGACCAATTGCTTGAGACATTGCTCAAAATTGCGTCCCGCCACACAGCTTTCTGAAGCGACCTTCCTTTGACAGTTATATTCCCTGGTTCGGCTTGGCAAGGAATATTATGAGCTGGGAATGGTTTGAAATACAGTATTCGGGTGGTTCTCAAAATAGGGGTACACCCAAATCATCGAACCCCATCATAAACCATTCAATGATTAATAAACCATCTATTTAGGGGTACCCCCTCAATGATTATTAATCATTGAATAATATCGTAATAAACCAGCCATTTCCTCAACAAACCCAAGCCCTCAACTCACCGCACCTGAACCTCTTCCTTCACACGCTCTGGCTTGCTGGGCAACGTGTAGTTCACAAGCAAAATGGGCGGCACCACTGGCGTCTTGCTCCTTACACCGTGAAGCGATCCGCCCGCTGGTCATTTGGGGGTCGCCTTGATCTGAAGATCACAGGGTGACCCTTCTGAACGAGCACGGCCAACTCCAAACTGGAGAGTTGGAGAATCTCCAAACAGTGGGATGGACAGGTGGGACTCGATTTCTACATGATGTCTTCTTGAAATGGGGGAACCCCCACATCATCCGTAATTTCAAGTGTTTTTAGTAATAAACCAACCATTTCTGGGGTTCCCAAACTGGCTTGAACAACAGAGCCACCCACTGACTGCACCAAGCCCTGCAGGCAGAGCCGCGCCAAGCGTGGTAAGATGCGCGAAGCGAAGACGCCCACAGTGTGGTCTCTTGCCACGAAGGCTCCACCTGCGGCTGAACTGCAGCTGCCATTTGTTGACTTTGATCACAACCGCGAGTTAGACACCAGATCAAAAGTGCTTTGAAGTAACTACTACCAGTAGATATGTGTGTGGATATGAATAAGAAAATATAGATAAATTGAATGAAAAAATAGATAAATAAATACATTCATATCCACCTGTGTGTATACGCCCCAAACGCTGAAGAGTTGGCACCAGGCCAAACGACAGCATCACCACTGCGTCGCGCCTGGGAGGTAAATGA
Organism: Symbiodinium kawagutii; assembly: GCA_009767595.1. Classification (NCBI taxonomy): domain Eukaryota; class Dinophyceae; order Suessiales; family Symbiodiniaceae; genus Symbiodinium; species Symbiodinium kawagutii. The sequence continues at coordinate 216,367 of VSDK01001730.1, read as the reverse complement.
TGACCTTGCCTCAGCGGCCAGGACCACCGCTGCCAGTGATGGTCAGCTGTTGGGTCGGCAACTGTCAGCGGGGTTCTCTGCGATGTCTTCAGGACGCTGGCTGTCGGATTCATGAGAACGTTCACTACGATGATTCAAGATGAGTGATGCTGATTGATGGGGGATGAATGATGCTGGGTTATGCTGAGTGCGATGGGTGATGCTGATTCGTGATGGTGGTGAGAAAGCATGATTTATGATGACTGATGCCGATTGATCATGACTGATTCTGCTTGATCATGAGTGATGATGAATCATGCTGATTGATGATGATTGGTGAGAATCTATTATTCTATCTGTTGTTCAAGAATGTTGAAAAATGTCTGCTAAACTAACCCTGGTCAATGGTCATGAATCGAAAGAATGAATCGCAATCGTCCATGACAGACAGCTGTGGCGGCATGGGAAAACCAGGTCCGTCACTGGGAGTTGCGGGGCTTGGGATGTAACCATCGATACCGGCGGCACCAGTGCAGTCGCTGCCGCTCATCTCAAAGGGTTTGCTACGCTCAACAATCCCCGTGCTACCCTCCGAAGCGACAATGTTTAATAAAGTCATTTTGCTCTGGGTCAAAAACCCGTACCCCTGGTTCCCCATCATTAACCATTGTTTTCCCTATTGTTACTGGTGATTATCCCCCATTATTGGTTGGTTGATATTGACCCATAGCCATTTGACCATTGGTTTTTACCCATCACAATACAACCATCACTGTTGCTGAATAATATATAGGCATTGGCTAATCAGATAATTTCCACCAAATAGCCGGAACCATACATGCTTGAAAAAAGAAGCACATGCAAGAAATAATGTAGATTGTTACTCATGTATATTTCAGTGTTGATCTATCTATGTATCTACATTCCATAGTGTGCAATGCACATGAAAAAAAATGCCCGCAGTAGAATAGATTGCATATACCAAATGACATCTTCAGAGAATATACTACCTGGTTACTACTGAGTCTATGGTATGTAATGCATACATATAGTCTATAGTATGGAGATTGATGAGTACATACTATATATACAAGGTGAGACCGCCAAACTTGCAATGGTACCTTTTGTTTACGTATTGGCTACGGATCAACCCTTATCTGCCTCCACCAGATCAACATGGAAACGGTCAAACAGTACGAGGACAATCAATGAATATCAGGACGGATAGCAATCAACGTTTATACGAATTCTGACCAAACTCCTTACACAATCACAAGAAGCAGCAAATAAGAATATTGACATTTAATTGTTTAACAAGACTTAGTTGATAAAGCCCTATGCTATTACCGATTCATACCAATCATTCATTATAAATGGCAATAACTCATAAATGATTTGTCCTAACTACTAGCCCCTAGTCAATCAGAAGTCGTAATGACTAGTAAAATCGTGGTTACCCCTCAAACCACGGCTACTTCGTCCTTGTCGTCCCGTCGCGAATGCTGCGACCACGTTGCTGGTATCGCTGGGTTTGCGACTGAGCATGATCCACTCGGCATCCAGGTCCTTGTGGATCTTCACCGGCTGCCGAAGCAAGCGACTTGGTCCACGCGACAAGCAGCCTCCGGTGCCCGTGGCTTTCCCGCACGTGAGAAATTCAGGGAAGAGTGTCATTGATTGTCAAAATTGGCTAAGCTATTCTAAGATATTAACGACATTTCATCACCTGACTGTGTCCACAAGAAGATTACCGCTTTGTGGCAATGCTCGCCGTCGTTCGGTCTTATTTCAGAGAGAATGACAAAACATTATAGTCAACCAGCATTTATAGTAGGTGCTGGTTAGATACCTGTAGATATAGTTGTTGACATTGGCGGTGAATGATGGATTCAAACGGACTAATGAATCACCAAGAATAGACGCTAGAATAAGTGATCATGCGGTAGATGTGACGCTACGCATGCTTCGAATTGAGCCTTTGTACAGGTCTTATTGACAAATTGTCATATGGTTGTACAGTAGACCAATGGTTCAACCAACAAGCTGACAACATTTGACAAAACACTACTCTGCATTCAAAGCCATTTAAGAATATATTGCATTCTCACACACTATCAAGCAGCTACCTCTCCTATAGATGAAACTTTTGTGACATACCACATCGTACCCGTTGGGTGTTCCACTGGACTGCCCATACAATAGCTCACCCTCGGTTACAGCTTGGTTCAGCA
>VSDK01001730.1:195302-214022 GCA_009767595.1 Symbiodinium kawagutii | reverse complement strand
GCCTGAAGGCTGAGCCCCGGCCGAAGCTGGTGACGACCACCCATGCCACTTCATGGCTGGCGCTGCTCTGGTGATTCATGATGGTCCTTGTCATCACCAAATCTTGAACTGTTGGAAACATCCTGCCATCAAACAGGTGCCACATGATAATTTGCCCCTTGGCGTTGCAAAGGAGTGCAGCTACACCACACTCTTCCACAAGTCCAGCACTAGCTGACCTTGGATGCAGCCCTGCATGGGAAAGATGCAGTAGTGCATCAACTTGGCAAAGCAGTGCGGATTCGCATTGGCGCAACACCTGCGCAGCGACTCTGGACATCTGGCGGCATCCAAACAGGGACAGGCCCATGAACCGTATGAACCTCAGACCCCAAACCTAAGCCCCTAAACCAGCAGATATATAGATATTTTGAATTGAGAAGCTGTAATTTCTATGAGATATATCTCCTCAACCCTCTTCATTGATGAAGCTCAGCCAGCTCAGCCCCTGATTCATCGAGGGTCCACTGATTCAATGATGGCTACACTCCTGGTAGGTGCGGTCTCATCCAGGTCACCGTTCACAGGTCTGGAAGCTCTGCTTCCCTCGACATGCAACTGACCCTTTACCATACATGGTGCTGTCTCAAGCCAAGACGGGAACTCCAAATTATGGTTGGTTTATTACTCAAAAAGAATCATATAAAGGATGATTTGGAGGTACCCCTGGAGAAAACCAGCCGCATGTGATGTCCTGTACAAACTCTGGGCACCACAGTGGCACAGTAGTGACCAACTTTATCGTTTTCCAAGTCCCATCTGAGGTTTTTGGAAGCCGACAGCCATAGCCTATAGCTGCCTGAACTCATGGGCACCAGGACAACAAGTTTGGGAACTCCACTTGTGGCCACCATAAGCCCCGCCTTAGGCTTCCCAGGCAGCAACCCAGCACCGGTTTGGGTGGAAACTCCATGGTGGCCGCCGCGGAGGGATGCCGCTGCACTGATCTGAGTTTCACAAGCGCTTGGAAAAATACACGACCAACAACGTACATGTGGGTGTTTCTCAAAATAGTGGTACCCACAAATCATCCTTTATTAACCGTTTATAGTAACAAACCAGCCATTTTTAGGGGTCCCCTATTTTGAGAAACCATCATCTAGAGAATTCCATTCACCAAGAACTGCCTCGGCATCACTGGGTCAAAATTGTGGTTGAAAGGCAGACCATGTTTTGATCCAAAGACCACCCATGCTTGAGACCATCGCTGTTTCCAACTGCCTCAAAGAATTTGCAACAGATCAGGATCAAGCCTTCCACAGAAGATCGGATGTTAGTTGCAACCATCAATCCCGACCCGTTGGACAATTCTGCTGCAGGTTTTTGTTAAATGTCTTCTGGTTGGTTCTGCCTTGCCCCTGGACACTTTGGTCCCTGATCCAGAAGCAGCTACCGGGGAAAGCTCGAAATCATTGGATCTGGTCACTTACTCAAGCTACGGCCGGCATGGCAGCTATGGTTGGTGCAACTATGGTTGGCGTCATTCCATGTGGACAAAAAAGGGAACATGAAAAGTCAATCTGTTTGTGTGAGATATGTTTTTTAGATATGTAACAAAAACAGAAGAACACGAGAAGTCATGAAAGACGGATAACATGATTGACATCATCAGCCTCGCGGCAGCTTCTTGTGGCACTCACCCGCTGAGTTCCCAACCACAGCTATTGGGTCATAGATCGGCAGCCAGCCCTGCGAGGATCGACATGGGGGCTGCCAGCGGTTGCCCTACCGTGAACGCAGGTTCCCTGCCATTAACCGAGTGAAGCTGGAAGCGATTTCCACCATGTTGCCCACCTTTTCATGGTGATAAAGAAAACCATACTTTAGGTATGGAAATGATATAACAATGTATCACAACATTAATTAATCACCTAGCCATGGGAATCACCTACTCACCCAACAGGTCCTACCATTGATGCATTCATATACCAGCCATCAGTGGTGATTTCCCCCCATGATCCTCAACCTGGCGAAAATCACGGTTCAACCATCATTAACCCTTATCGACCACCACTGTCCATCACTATGAACCATTTTGGACCATCATCATGAACAGTAACCATCATTAGTCCGTCAGTAAGCTCATCAATAGCATATAATCATTATGAAACATCACTATCAACCATTGTCAACCATCATCAACCCATCATGATTCACCAATAGTAATTAACCATTCTCAGGCATCAATTACAAATCATCATTATTCATCAGCAGTAACCATACCAACCAATGTCATCCATCATTAACCCATCATCAACCATCACTATTCATTAACCGTAACCACTATTAGATTTTACCAATCATTAGATTTAACCAATCATTATCCATCACTATTAATGATTTTACCAATCGTTAGATTTAACCAATCATTATCCATCATTATTAACCACTATTGGCTATTAGATTTAACCATTGGTTAATAGTCACCATCATTAACCCATCATTAATCCATCATTGGTTATGATCACTATTGGTCATTGGTTAGTTATAACCACTATTGGTTAATAGTCACCATCATTCACCCATCATCAACCATCATTAACCAACCATAACCCATCATTGGTTAATAATCACCATCACCCATCATTGACGTTTCCCCTTCGGTGGCCTCCAGCTGCAGAGTGCGATAGTAGTCGATGGCCGACGCATGGCAGAAGCTCACCGAGAGGCCACATAGACCTGGAAACAGGTCGTCTGCCGCCAGATGGGTTCAGCTGTACCACGTGGGGTCAACCCGGAAGCTCTGCCTGGTAACCACCTTCCGTATTACCAAGCAAGATCAGTCAAGATCAAGACCATCAAGTGGGATAGATTTTGCTCAGTTGATAGATGGGATGGATTTTGGATGATTTTTGATTATGGACGAAAAATGCTGTTAACAGTCATTAACAATCATTAATCTGGTTAATCCGCCACCTGTTATTACCCAGCAAGATCAGTCAAGATCCAGACCATCAAGTCAGCGCATTTTTCCCCCATCAAAAATCATCCAAAATGAATACCATCTCATCAACGATTCGCAAAGATTCGCCAACCATTTCCATTCCCAAGATTCGCCACCGTGACTCGTTGCTTCTCGGTTGCTACCCCCCCCCCTGTGTTCCCCCCGTCGCCGGTCGCCCCCCACCTGTAAGGTGCGCGGCCGCGGCTTCCACGGCGTTGGCTTCGCAGTACTCCACCAAGCAGCTGGACTGGGCCGCGAGGCAGAAATTTCACGGGGGCCACTGTGGCTTTTAGCTGTACGTGCTATGATCTTTACCAAAAAAGATAATGATTTGTTTGGCACCAAATATTTTTTGCTATTGTTTATTTGTAATCTTTACCAAACAATAAATATTCACAAATTTAGAAAATACATTTGTTTGCGTTAAATACAGAGATGTTGTATATATATTCATGAATAATGAATACATAAAAATAGCTAGATACAGAGATTATAGCTATGGCTATAACTGCCATTATGTGCCTTGGTGATGAGATATAGCTAGTTATGCTTGATTTACCAGAGGTTAGTTCCAGCTATTTGTGCTCGTGGTTCATTGTTTTTGCATGATCGTTATTCACCAGTCATTTATTGACCAGTCCCTGACTGATTGATGTTAATTGCCGCTGATAATTGACTATTCTCACGACTAATGACTATGATTGAACCGATCGTGTTAGCAACATCTTAATCATGTTGGTTTAACCAATGATAGCTGGTTGTAAGCACTGTCTCTCCATCATTTAATTCTGGTGGTCAATGATTCACCTACTTTGAAATTATAAACAATGGTCATGTTGAAGTCGTGTTCATACTTGTAAATAGTCATGATAATTAACAATTGCTACGTCAGTCAGTTGTTAACCTACGGTTCTTGTTCTTAAGCAATACTGACAGTGTTCAAGAAATTTTGGAACATCTATGGTGTTGTGAATTCACCGTCTATAATTACTAATTACATGTTTTGACTGTAGCAGTATATCATCACAACAGACCAAAACCATTCGAAATGATGGTTAATAGTTGCTAACAATTGTCGATGATCTTTGGTTGTCAATGTAAGGAGTTGTTATCCCACGATGAAACATTTATGGCGGACCAATAATGGTTTTGACCAGGTATTGAGCATTTATAACAAGATATTGATCATAAATAACCGCTATTGAATTGATAGTTACTGTCGGTCATTGCTAGTCAGCCACTATCAGTTTGGGGTCTTTGAGGCCAATAGTAAATCGCTAACAGTGCTTGGAAATGGCTGCTTCACCATCAACAATGAATGCTTGATGGCAAGCATGGTTAACCAGGCTTGAATGTAATGCTCATCCAATTGGTATCATGCATCAATAGCCGTCAATAGTGATTGCAAAGGTTCATGTTTGCGGACGCTCATTGATGATTATTCATGTTTGATGGCTATTTACTGTGCGCTGCTGCTGACCACATATGCCCTGGTCAATCATGCTATTGAGATGTGTGGCTCAACGCTCGTTGATGTTCGACAGATTTCATGTATTCTCATGTTGGATTATTGTTAACTACTCCTATACTCAATAACTGCTATCATTAGGAATCGTTCATGACAATCACCAGTCATCACTAGCTGTTGAAGACAGCCTCATCTAGCGCATGCGTACATATTCATGGCTGGGGATCAAAGCTCTGGTACCCTGTCTTGTTCACATCGAACAAAGAGAACTGCCTTTGTTCATGAGGATGGTAGGTCACCCTGCCAGGCCCGTGCCCGAGAACTAGATGGCCAATAAGTCCCCCTAAATCATGCTTTATATTAACCATTTGTCGCAATCAACCAAACCATTGCAGTTGGTATATCCCCTACCATTGCTTATGATCCCCTTGTTCAACCACCAATTTCTAATCATAACCGACAATCACAATTGTTTAACCACAAGCTTGCAGGTCATTATCCCCTATGATTAACCATTATTAGCAATAGCCACTATAAACCAATGATTCATCCAGTTTACTAACCGAGACTACGTAGTAACCGCGATAAGAATTGAACATAGTAACCACGATAGAAAAAGTGAGTAACCGCGATAGAAAGTCAACGGGACAGCACGACAACCAGAAACATAAAGAAACTGACTTTGATGCACAAGGCTACAGAAGAGGAGACGAATTAATAGGAGTTCACGGAGACGCAAGGCGCAAAAATCATCAAAAATCCATCTGTTTCAAGGACTGCTGATGACTTTACAAAATTTGAGGTGAATAGAAGAACTTGTCAAATTCATTCAATCGCATCTCTCAGTGATCTGCTCTAGACCTGGACTGCCTGCTGAGTCTCCCAAAAAAGAACACTTTAGGACTTCACAGGTCTATTTTTGGGACTTTGACGCGCTGTGTTGGAGCTCTTTGAGCCTTCTGACCCTTTGAAAGCTAATATGGAACGCATCTGAAGAGTACTGGAAACATGTTGACACATGTGGAAAATTATGTAAACCCCCAAAAAAATGTTGAAAACTGTCCTAGGCATCCTCAGACCCCAAACCTGGTTCTGATTTGGTGTACTTAAGCAATTTTTCAATGACGCGATGGTTTCCTGATGGTTTCCCGCTGGTTTCCTGATGGTTTCCTGATGGTTTCCGGGCGGTTTCCGGGCGGTTTCCTGATGGTTTCCCGCTGGTTTCCTGATGGTCTCCTGCTGGCTTTCGGATGGTTTCCTGATGGTTTCCCGCTGGTTTCCTGATGGTCTCCCGCTGGCTTCCTGATGGTTTCCGGATGGTTTCCTGGCGGTTTCCGGGCGGGTTCCTGATGGTTTCCCGATGGTTTCCTGATGGTCTCCTGCTGGCTTTCGGATGGTTTCCTGATGGTTTCCCGCTGGTTTCCTGATGGTCTCCCGCTGGCTTCCTGATGGTTTCCGGATGGTTTCCTGATGGTCTCCCGCTGGCTTCCTGATGGTTTCCGGATGGTTTCCTGGAATGAATAAATGCAGGACCAAGAAGCGGCCTCTGATCAGGACCGGGCGGGCTCGGCACACGGACATATCCACATGCTGGCACCGGCTCATCCTCAGACATTCCCTCCACGACCACGTGGAACAAGGAATTGGCACGCTTGCTGGCCACAAACTGAACCGGCAGCTTCACAGCCAGCCCACCTCAACCGCGTCTCCTGTGATCTCCTTGTGCGTTTTCAGGTAGAGGTCCTGAGTTTGCAGCGTTATATATGGACTTTGAAACTTGATGCTGCATCAAACAATCCTGAAAATCCACGACGCAGTAAATCCACTGCGGAAGTGCGCGGCAAATCGCAGCAACACAGAATAGAATCTTTCTTATTTCGGCAGCCTTGCGCCCCGTACAATACAAAATGATATTGAGATGCATCTTGAATCAAAATCGCCTTGCTGCCACGGCGCCCGTGGCCACATGTCAAACTTGTCATCCGTGATGCGCAAGACTGCTCCGTCGGTCGCTTTGACTGTTGGCTGAGCAGCCTGCAGCAACTTGCCTAACGGATTCCCCTTCGCATTGTCGGGAGGGAGCTGCCGCGCGACTTTTCTTTGGAAACCTTTGTCCTGCCAGCTGGCATGGTTGGAGTGAAACAAAGGGCATGCTTGTAATTTCGAATTCGCAGCAGCCGGCCTTGACGACGCGATCCCAGACATCTGCTTCAGTGTTCATCGTTCTCAACGAAGTGCAGCGCAAGTTCACCTGCTGCTTCATCTCCCACGCTACCTGCAGCAGAATGAGGCAAGCAATTTGTAAACAAATAGTTGGCAGAAGCAGCCACTCTCTTACAACCATAGAAGTCCAGGCACTTGACCAACCTTTACAAAAAGGAATGAACTGGGAAAGGCGCCGGTAAAGTTTTTCTAACAAAAAACGTTGGATCCACAAGTTCTCAACATGATCCCAATCAGGGCTGCTGCGCAAAGGTATTGAAATGTCCAGCCAATCGTGTTCCGACTGCAGGGCCTTGGGCGAGGTACTCACCTTTTCCAATTAGGTCGTCCAAAACAATTTGCTCGGGCCCCAAGGCCAACCAATCTGTATATGGCTGTGATTTGAACCGCGCTGCATTTCAAGCCAAGCAACATGGCCAGAGCAGCGCCCGCAGCGGGCACCTGCCGCTTCACCACTTGGCATCACGTTGATGCACCTGCTCAACTGTCCTTGAACAAATCAAGCAGATTCTGTCGGCGTCGAACTTCCGTCGCCTGAACAGAAAAGCATCTTTTTAAAATACTTTTTGCTGATTCGTGTATATTTAAAGAAGGTCATTACTGATGTGAAGCTGATACGGTTGCAACTGAAGCATGTGAGTGGCTGCAAACAAACGGGAAATTTCATGAAGCTATCTTGCTGCACACACACAGATGGCGTTTTCGACTCGTTTGGCGAACCGCTTCCTGTCTCTTAGCGGCTGGTGAGCTGGTCTGGAGCTCTTCATTGGGCACGCGTCTCCTGGACGTCGATAAGTTGTAACATTAGCGTACGGAAGGAAGAAACCGATCCATTTCCAGTGAGTAGTACTAACACACCCTGAGCAAGATGGCGACTATCAGCTCTGAAACGTTGAAGTCTAGATTCGCATGATTGAGCAAAACTATTTCAAATTAGCGTTGCTGCTTCAAGGAAATAGATGAATCTGAAATGGAAATTTCGAACGACGAAAACTGAACATCCGATCATTGATATTGATAGCTCGTGTACGCACTGCCGTTCAAAGGAGCCACCAGGAAAAGCTACCGAGAAACCCTTGGCTATGAAAGGATTCCAAGGACAGGATTGCCGGCCTTCTCTTGTTCGCAGGCGCAGTAACAGCCTGGGGCTCCACGTTGCTTGCTGCCTGGAGCAACACTTTTTCACGCTACACGCGTGATGCAGCGCACGCATCTCGGAATGCCTTCATGTGCGACGTGATCATTGCCCGGATCACGTCCTTGTGATACATGCAAGCGTCCTCGCAAACGCCAAGTCCTGCCAATCTGACAGTCATTTCATCAAATTTCCACGGACACAGAGATGTTTGACACCGGAGTAGGACTCAGATACCTACAACCTGCACTCAGAAAAACAATTGTAAGCATACTGCATCTTTTTGCTTTGATCAAGACGTGTTCTGCAGGACTGCACGCTGAACAGCATAAACCAGCACCCTGAATCAGACTCTAGAAAAAACAGCGCCCGAGCAGCCAAGTCTCCTCGCTCAAGGTACGTTCTTGCTTCCTGCTACACCCCAGCGCTACGACTCACCAGGCTCATGGTCGCAGGGTCAAAACCACATTCCAAAGCGAACAAAACACATACTGATTCCAAGCCTTCAGGCTCGCTTCCTCCAGTTCGGAAAGCGACTTGAGATACTGTAGAAGGATCTGCCAAGTCAAGGGCAGCGAACAAACCAAAAACATACCGCGAACTCAAGCCAGAAGGAATGGACAAAAGCAAGTTCCTGAGAATGCGGTCGCAAACTCGCCACAAGGATACCCTGATAAACCAGGCTGGGACCTCTAGAACAATGATACCAGAATAAATCCTACTTTAGCATTGGAAACGTAGATCAACAAATTTCAACGATTGCAAGGGGCCTAGAGCATACCAGATAGAATGCCAAAAAGTCCGCCAGATAGAACGCCAAAAGCTATGCCAAAAAAGAATGTCAGAAGCTATGCCAGATACAATGCCAAAAGCTACGCCAAATAAAATGCAAAAAAACTATGCCAGATAGAATGCCATAAGCTATGCCAGATAGAATGCCAGAAGGTATGCCAGACAAAGTGTCAGAAGCTATGCCAAAGAGACCTGTGTCAAATATGCATGCGATGGTGGGGATCACACGAAACGAAGTAGATCCCCACCTGCCAGGTGACGGTTGTTAGACTTCATGTTAGTTGTCTCGTCCTCCGCTCCTCTTCTCCTCTTTTCCTCTTCTCCTCTTCTCCTCTCCTCGTCTCCTCCTTGCCGGACCTCAACCACGATCATCCACGCCCAGTGTTCCCTGCCGGGCCTCATCCACGCCCAGTGTTCCCTGCCGGACCTCAACCACGATCATCCACGCCCAGTGTTCCCTGCCGGACCTCAACCACGATCATCCACGCCCAGTGTTCCCTGCCCGACCGCAACGCCCCTGCCAAAAGCTATGCCGAATAGAATGCCAAAAGCTATGCCAGATAGAATGTCAGAAGCTATGCCAAATACAACGCCGAAAGCCATGCCAGATACAATGCCAAAAGCTACGCCAGATAGAATATCAAAAGCTACTCCAGATACAATGTCAGAAGCTATGCCAGATACAACGCCAAAAGCGATGCCAGATACAAAGCTATTTCGTAGCACAGCGCATGCCGTGGTCAAGAGATTTTCGCCCTAAGCGGCACTGGAGCCGAGATTTGAGTCAAGCCAACGCCTTGGCGCAGATTCTCAAATAGAATCGACCATGTCCATCAACCATTCTCAAATGATATCGTGATGATTTTATCCTATGCTTAGCATAATATGCTTCATATTTGATATCTGTTTGCTTATAAATGGCCCTGGCGACGTACGCTTAATGCTCTCTTGGAAATGCCTTCTCCCAAAGTCCCAACCCAACCCAACCTACGGTTTTCTGTTGGTAATAACTATTATTGGAATGGAAGGATTATTGGAATGGAAGGTCTCAAAAATGATAATATATTGTAAAAATCTTTACATATACATGTAATATTTACTATTGCTAATGATCTTGTCGTTGTGTATGGTAGGTTCCTGTCTGTGTTTCAAAATCCTTATTGTTGTTACTAATTCCTTATCATGGTGATGTACAAGGCTAAGGGCCCCACAAGCTTGTAGGTCATTATCCCCTATGATTAACCATTATTAGCAATAGCCACTATAAACCGGTAGTTCATCCAGTTTACTAACCATATATAAAATGATAGATCAATCATTATTAGTAATAGCCAGGCTACCCATGTATAACATAATAGATTAAGACCATTATTAGTAATAGCCAGTTTGTAGGTCATTATGCCCTATTTGTTAGCCACTAAACCAACCCTAACCATATAATAAACCCTAATCATTATACCCTATTTGTTAGCCAGTTTGTGGGTAGTTAATCATATAATAAACCAACCCCAACCATCGCCAGCCATAGGTTCTTGGGCACCAGCCCAACCCTGTGGTTCGACCTCCAGAAAGAGATGCCGTGACATAGCCTCAGCTTCCCCAGGGTCCACCAAGCAGCACCACCGTTGGAGGATGCTTCAAATCTGTGTTTACATAGGGATGGATATATAATATAACTATATATATAAATAGCTTGTAATATAGAGATAGTTGTACATCTAGATAGAAATAGCTTGTAATATAGATAACTATGCTTATAGATAGATATAGTTTTATAATTGCGTTTGTAGATATAGTTGATAGCTACAGTGTATATGTTTTTATATAGTTATAATTCCCCTCATTATGAAGCAGTATAGTCCTGGGTTTTCGTCTCACCACATAGATGGATAGATGTGATAGCTATAGTTTCGTTCGGGTGATTGCCATGTGTTTCCTTGATTCTGAAATGCTATCAAGCAATATGGAAATGAAGTCACCAATCATATCCCACGTGAAATTGCTCAAAAAAATCAACTGAACACAACTGAACTATTTGGAATTCGGAATTTGGAACATAGTTTACTATGGTTTCAACCAGAAAGCTGATTGAAACCAGAAAGCTATTATGAATCAGCTATTATGAATCAATCATATGGCTTCACTTATCTGGTTGAAAATCTCTAGCAGGCAGCATCATATGGACTCTCACAAGCTGGTCAGTCACCTTGCCAATCGGGTCCATGACTTTCATGCCCAGCCAAGAGAAGCACCACTTTGATCGTTAAGGACCGTGAACCATTGATTCTTTGAGCGGTCACCAACCATTCTTGCAGAGCAAAAAGAAGTAGATGAGTTCATGCAGGGGTCATTTCCCAAAGGGTACCAGTACAGTACATTACTGTCCCCAATTCTATGCATATCGATTCATATCAACCTGAAATCACAAAGATCACGCAAAATCATGATGATCTAAATCAGGAAACCACTGCTTGTGGGGAACTGCAGTTCAAAATCATCTAGAATGATGCAGATATATACAGCACATGCAGGCTATGCAAGGCCATACCATGCTGTTTGACGGTCACCAAGGATCAACCCTTGATAGCCCTGAGTGCCGCTGGGCGGATGGTTTCAGTGATTAAATGAACCACTACCGTTGTGGGGTGAACAGCCGGTCAGCTAAAAATCTGCCAATGGCATTGCTACTGAAGCTGCTGAAGCCCTTGGATACTCCTGACATTTGATTTTTTGTCCTTCCAAAGGGTGTGGAATGGTCGTTGGTCAAGTGACACCCAGGCTGAAAGCTTGCCACTGCGATGACTGTGCCCTTGCAGCACTGGGGAACAGCTTAAAACCGGTCCCCATTCATCAACCAGCTTGGGGTTTTCCACGGTTTTCCTCTCGTCAGTTGCTACAACTGGCAATTCCGATGCCCTCCGCTTCTGTGTCCAGTAACCCCGAAGGCGGCACAGTGATGAAGCAGCTTCTGCAAGTCCTTGCAGCAGCAGCGACCTGTATGGTCCGTAAGCAACAACCATCTCTAAAGCACAGGCTTCCACGACAATCACCATGAAAGAAGTTTGTTAAGTTCCAAACATTTCCAAAGTGCATGAAGATCTTGCTTATCCTTGCTTCATCAAGTTCGAAAATGGTTTGGTATATCCATGGCAATGAAACTGCGCGCGCAACGTGATAGAAATCAGTAGCCACTTCTTTCTGGACTTGGTACCCCTCAGTCTTGCCCATAAATCCCTTCCACCAAGTAATCACTATCGAATAGGTTAAAGGTTGAAAAACCCAAAACGAATGTGTAGTTTCACCACTTCTTTCACCTCGGATTTTTCCATGAAAATCCCAAAACAAATATATTCCAAGTTGATGCACTGATGGCCACAAGTCATCGCCAGCCATGTCTCACCATGTTTAGCAATCATGATTCTTAGATTATTCACGGTCAATTAGCAATGTTTACCATTATTTAGCAAATATTGACAACTGTTACTCATGATTGTTCATCGTCGGCCACGGCAAACAGCAATCAGGTTGGCAGTCAATGACCATAGTTGTCAGCCATGCCATCGTTGACAATCACCATTACCAACTAAGATCATCAAACTACCATCTTTCACCATCATGAACCACCTTACAACCCACCTTCAACCCCATAACTGCCTCGCAACCAGCTAATAACCAGCCAAAAACATCCAAAAACCACCTTAGAACCACCATGTAACCACCTCGTAACCAGCCACCAGGCCATGAATCACCGCTTCACAGCGCCACGCAGACGCGACCCGCTCGCCTCTGCCGAAAGGGCCTCCAAGCCGCTGATGCAAATCACAGTGCCGCTTGGCACCTCCGAGAGCTTCGCTGATGCCAAAATTGGAGGAGAAAAAGAGAGGAAAAGAGAAGAATTGATGAGTTTAAGGAATTGAAGGAATTGAAGGAATTGAAGGAATTGAAGGAACTGAAGGAATTGAAGGAATTGAATGAGTTGAAGGGGAGTATGGACCCAGTATGCCACTGAGTATGCGGAAGGAGTATGCTGTTTTTCATTGATGAGTATGGTGATGAGTATGGACCGTATGGCAGCAAGTGAGGAATGGAAGGTTGAGTTGAAGCTTGGACCTGAAGTTGAAGGAGTTGAAGGAGTTGAAGGACTTGATGTTGGAGTTTTTCGCGTTGATGAGTTGGAGTTGGAGGTGGAGTTTACCAAAGCTTCGAAGAAGCTGAGCTTGACACGCTTGGGCTAGAGTTCAGGTTGGATTGAGTTGAATTTCGCATGGTGAAGTCAGAGTTGTTGAACCCATGGTGAAGTTCTCGACCCATGGTTTCCATAGGTGAAGGTGCCGTTGGTTCTTAACCGTTTTTTACATTGGTGGTCCACCCATACGATTCTGGGTTTGTAGTTGGTAGTGGTTTACCCAGGGTGAATGGTCAACGCAACTTGGTGTGGCTTGGAGCTTCAACAGGAAAGAATTCACTGTGTCTTCAAAAGTGGCTGATTCATCTCTGGCGGAGAACCATGAGCTGGTGATTCATCATGATGAGCCCCCGGTAGAACTTCTCATGATTCAACCGTTGAAGACCAGTCCCGTGATTCATGGTGGTCAGTTGGCTAGGATGAGACCATGTGTTCGTTCAGAAGTTGATGATATGTCATCACAGCCATCACACCATTCATACACTTCTTAATCATCAGCTAAATCCAGTTGATCATATCACCGACCCCATATACTACATACAACCATCTCAATGCAATTTGCGATCAAAAACTGGATGATCCAGTTCAATCAAGCCATTTTTCATGCAAAAAAATCCACATCGTTGATTCATCAGCTCCAAGGGCACCACGGCACCGAGGGGCTCAACGCCCGTTCAAGCAAGCCCATGGCTTGGCCGCCGCGCTGGACTGCTCACCGGAGGGCTCAGCCGCGGAGCGTCCTGGAGCCCCGCAATGGATGGGGATTGGTCAATCGATTGCCATGGCGAGCTGAGCCGATGGTTTCCTCAACCAACAACAATGGCTTGCTAGCTGGTTATAGCTGGTTAATGGTTAGTGATAGGGTATAAAATGTAACAAGAGTAGGGGATATGCCATTACCATATGGCCAGCTGGGTCAATATTTTCTCAACCAACGTTCGTGGGGGATAATCACCAACAATTTCATAGAGAAAACAATGCTTAATAATGGGGGAACCAGGGGGACTAAGGGTTTTGACCCATAGCCAGATTACCAAGATCTACCAACTATTCATGTTGCTCTCTACTGTTGGTATATTGCCATTGACTACCAGCATTTACCAACTATAAAGTGGTTGATTGTCAACTTAGTGATGGTTCAGCGATTTCAAAACAAAACTATCGCAAGAACGAACAAACAAACAAACAAACAAACAAACAAAAAAGCTGAATGGCCTATGGGCCATGCCAGCCTTGCAGACGCATCTGAGGGGAACCTTATGTATGTCTATAATTATCTACTATCGTGCTGCGAGGCAATCGCCAGTCTTGCGGGATGCAGGGCACTATCATGCTATGGAGATAAACTTATTTCTTTACAAATCCATCATACCACATGATACCAATGGATTTGCAGGACGACTCCCAGATAGACAGGGGGGAAGGATTACTACAACAACAAAAAAAAACACAGTCTCCTCATTCGACAAATATCTTCTCTGCAAAGTTTCTCTAAAATTCCTTTCTATTTCTGATAATTTCAGACCCACTAAGGTGCGCACGAGGTCGAAGTCCATCTCAATTTATTCAGAATCAGAGTCGGCTATCATTCGCGCTATCAATGCGCTGCCCATGACTATCGACGCTTGGAGAGTTTAATGACTTATTCCATCTAATTCAAAGATGCGTGTGTGTGTGTGTGTGTGCATGTGCATGTGTAGTTTCATTGAAATATGTACATATATACCACTAGCACCCATTTTCTAACCCAAATTTGAACACATGTGTACACCGCTTGATTTACAGCACCCATCTTTTTACAGATCTGCGTATACTAATCTATAATAAGCTATATATATATATACACATGAGTCTATGTACATTAGACATGTTTATGTACACATCATGTATTGCTAATATGCATTCTCTATGTGTACTTGTATCCGTCGATACTTATACATATTAAAAAAGGAAAAAAACTGTATATGTATATATACACAATTGGTTGATATGTATATGCTCAAGTGTACTTCATGTTGAGTAGAAGCTTCATCTGCCTCTGCTTCAGTCCTGCGAGGTCTCAGGATTCTTGGAGTGGGATTGTCTCACCTCACAGGGTCACAGTGGAACACTTGGCTCATCCTGGTTGGCTAAGCATGTGCTAGCCGCTATGGTACCACAGCAACGTAAATAAATGTATATATATATATACATATACATTCATATGTAGCACAGCTCCAATGGAAAATATGCGTGATTAGCTAATCATATGTTTTGAAGATAGTCAAGATTTTTTGAATCGTAAATGATACTCAATAAAGATGGTCATTTGGCGAAGATTCTTGTCATCATGGTCGATCTCTTCGCTGACCCCGCAATGCTACACAGAGTTTCATCGACCAAGGTTTCAGGCAGGTCAAAAACCTTAGGTTCGAGCAATGCGAGGTGAACCGCCAGTCTGGTACAACCAAGACCGAAAACCGCTGCCCCAAACGCCACACGTGTTGTTCAAAACGAGAAGACTGCTGGAAACAGAACAGCTAGCTGCATTGGGTTCATTCTGAAGACATTCTCCAACAAGGTGCCAATCATTGGTGCGCTGATAACATGGCGGGCTTGCCAATGACTGCTCTGCATGGCTGCTCCGGGTACTGTGGGTTTGGAACTGGGCCGGCAGATTGCCAAGGCCAGCCACGTTGTTTGAATCTGTTGATGACTGGCCCAATGATGCTGGATGGTCTTGGATCACCAAAAAAGAATGCCGAAAAATTGAGGAAAATGGCATGTTGCGGCCCTTAGCAGCTAGCAGTAGCAGGCACCCATCCACCATCCTGACCCAGGCCCCACCCTCATAGGCTTGCTTCCAAGGAATAGGCCCTGCATCCACGGCCGAGGGGATTCCTAGACCTTCCAGTTTGTGGCTTGAACAGTGAGGATGAGTCTATCCCTTGGTCATGAAATCAATCAATCCATCAATCAATCAATCTATCAATCCATCAATCAATCAATCAATCAATCAATCAATCGATCACTTACAATAAGCATGGAGTGAGTGTGCTACAAGAATTGTCTTGAGGCAATTCACAGTGTCAAGAACTTGGCTGTGTAAAGTGCTGTGCAGTGTGTTCAAATCAGAGCTGTTCAACCAAACAAAGTCTTCACGGTGGATAAGCTAAGCGTTTGAAAATGAACCAATCACATGGGCACGCAAAGGTGCTTCAAGAATTGTATTTATGTACCATATCTCCGGGCTTTCTTTCAATTCCTTTGCCGTGGGAAATTCGAGGAGTACGCTCGCACAGGGGATTGATCCGGATACAAACGAGGCCACAAAGGCCTCAGGATCATCGACCAAATGTTCATGCAATCATCGGCATTTCTATGCCAAATTCTCATCCCTAACTTCTGCCCCCCTCCTGATCTCTATATCATCTCTAGCACTCCACCAACACTGTACCAAGGTACCTAGATGTGCATCCCCAGTTAGCAAATAGTACCATTCCCCATGGTTTTAGGGTGTAGCTCAGCTACCTTACAGGCTTTATAGCCATAGTTATATGGTGGTTTCTCAAAATAGGGGTACCCCAAAATCACATCCAATATTAATCATCAATTGATTGATCATAAACCAACCATAACTGAGTTTAACTGGGGGGTCCCTTTTTTGAGAAACCACCATGTACCAGTCCTGCTGGGGAAACCTCGCCGGCTCCGGATGGCTGCCTGCATGTCACGGATGGCCGCGTCCGCTTCATCGGCTTCACCTCAGGCAGGACTAACTCAACGTCCCACTGAGATCATGACCATTGGATCATCAGGGCCTGTCATAGATTAGTTCTTGAGTTGAGTTAACATATCAGCACCAATCAACCAATCAGAACTGTGACCAATGGTGACCAACATATAAATAGAACTACCAACCAATACCGACTGATAAAAATGTTGTAACAATATATCATATATATATATATACATATCAGCATTTATCAACCAACCTATTGGTAATTTGGTGCAATCATCAAAAACTCGGTCACATGCAGGAAGTCATGGATTCTCATGAGAGGCCGTTCCCGATTAAACGCGGCCAGGGCTCAAGTCCAGCAGCTTTTTCCTGCAAGTGGCCACAGTCCTGGCCTTGATGTTCAACATTGCATGGAAAATTCTGCTAAGCAGGATGAACATGACAGCTGCGATTTTTGCAGCAGGTTCTATCCCCATGCTATGAGAAAGAAAAGATGCGAGGAGGAGGGGTGGCGGTGGTGATCTTGAGCAACCATGTTTCGGCCGCTGATCATCTCACACTAACTCATTAAAGAGCAAGCTCAAGACATGAGAGGCCGTTCCCGATTAAACGCGGCCAGGGCTCAAGTCCAGCAGCTTTTTCCTGCAAGTGGCCACAGTCCTGGCCTTGATGTTCAACATTGCATGGAAAATTCTGCTAAGCAGGATGAACATGACAGCTGCGATTTTTGCAGCAGGTTCAATCCCCTCCCCACACAGTGAACTGATCTTACAAAAAAGTGGAAAAGATGTTACAAAACACTTGCAATGCTATGACACAGTTTTGGTGGATAAGGCTGTGCACGTCGAGTCCACCATACTCCATTGCTATCTTTGCCAGCTAAAATCACGTGCCGTTTGCCAGAATGAGAGCAGCGAGAACCCTTTCCAGAGCAAGTGACGGCAATTGAAGCTAAGGCGGGAAAACGTTTGCAAAGAAAACCAGTTGACTTCTTCCATGGCATTCCGTATCCGCAAAAATCGACTTGGATGAAGGCAGCTTCTAGAGATCGGAGTTGAGGAGTCAACCAGATTCGACTAGAAAACGGGTTTTCCAGTACCCATCGCAGCTCCAGGGAGTCAGCTAGTTTTATGATAGCAAAGGAAACATCGAGAAAAGCATTGCCTTGTTGGATTTTGTGTTCATCATGTTTTGGAACATCAAGATAACCAAAAAGAAACTCATCATCATCTCTCAAAGGTTTTGGCCCGCCATCCCAACGCCTGGCCCTTGACCAAGAAGTGCAAGGAGTGCCCAGCCAAATCAGAGAGATGTTTCTGTGGTGTCGCCGAATGAAGGTGAAAACGCGGCAGAGAACTTTGGATCGAAGCAAATCACAGGAAGAACCATAGTCAATATCATAGGCTATAGCAACAAAACCTCGAAGCGCACAAGCTTGAGAGAGTCGAGCACAACCTGAGAACAGTTCAATCACATATTTGCCATTCCACTGTTGACCGGAAGGCCGAAAAATCTTGGGCCCTCCTTCTTCAATCGGATCTCCTCCTGGACACATAGTTTCTGCAGCTTGGACGGTAGGTTGTGAAATTCTGCATGGACTCGTGCATGAGTCTCGTACCTCTTTACAGAGGAGTCTGCCTGCCACCTGCCCCGTTGTTTCACTGCCAATGCCGACCTCAGTTTGTGAAGCCTGTCGTGTGACGGGCCCGAGTGCCGCAGTTGGTATAGAATGCAATGGTTCGATGGAAGTCCCAAGTGTTGGAGCGCAGCCTTCCAAGCATTTACTAGTTGAGTTGGCACCAGATCGAAGAGATACTCGTCTGGACTCACTAACTTCTGAAGAGCTGGTCCCAACCAAAGGAGATATGGGGAGTCTAGTAGCAAACTCTCGTCTGAAAGTCCTACCTTGCTGCTTTCTTGTCTTTCTGCTGGATGAAGGTGCAAGGCAAACATTCGATGTCCTGGCATTGGAGCTACCAGGTCTTTTCGTTGCAGGTTCAGCGCTTCTCCGGGTCGCAGGTAGGCACTGAACATCAGGAGAATGATGGCTGCGCAATGCACCATGTTTCGGTCCAGCATGTACATCACGATGCATGTTACTAGAGGCCACGGTAGAGGTGGCCTGGTACGTTGAGGGTCTTGCTTCTGCCACCCCTGAAGAGCTCTTCGACTTCGAGGCAACATTTGCTTCGGGCCACATCCTGGGAAAGAG
>VSDK01001730.1:184687-195289 GCA_009767595.1 Symbiodinium kawagutii | reverse complement strand
CGCCAAGGATTTGCTGCCTTCTCCGTACTCTAGCCCTTGATCGAAGAGACTGTTCAGATAAAAGCAAAAGGCCATGTCTAACTTGTTCGTGGGGGACAACTTCAGCTTCTGCAGTCTTGCGAACAACCGAAAGTCGGTCATCCTCTTGGCATAATCTTTGCCCACTGCTGCAGAGACTGCCATCTTTTCGAGATGGGTCTGTCCCTTGAATCTCAATGGATCCACCCTGTTCTGCACTAACTTCTCCCGGTCCCTCGCCTTCTCCTGGACAGTCTTGACCAGTTTCGGAGGCATCACCAACTTCCTTGATGGGGGAGTCCTGGGAGCGGGGCTGCAAGCAGTCAGAATTGAATGGACCTGACCAGGAGGCCCCATTTCTTCCAACTTGCGCTTCTTGTTGCCCTTCCTCTTCTGATCCTCTACACCAGCCAGAAGCATTTCCTCTTCTGATATGCTCCCAACGGCGTGAGGGTTTGTCTGCTATATTCTTTTCAGAAGGAACCCATCTGCAGCTGATTAGACTATCCGTAGCCAAAAGCAAACAGCAGATGCGTCTGCAGACTCTTAGCATTGAGAAAGCCCCTGACCGTCCCTTTGAGCACATAAGGCAAACGGCCATGTTGTCGTTGAAGTGCAGGTGCTTCTTTGCAAATTCATGTGTGGATCTAAACTTGTGACGAAGTGCAGCAACTACACCACGACCCTCAAGCAAAGTGATATGCTCTGCATGTTGCATGTGTATAGCGAAAGCTTCAGACCAGTTATCTTCTTGTAACATGTCATGAGGTACTTCCAAAAATTCTTCATTGAGCTCGTAGGGATCTTCATGTTCAACGTTTAGAGGCTTAACTGTGGCAGGATCTTCAAAGGGGTTCCCATGAGTGAGAGCTGTGGACCTGGGCGCAACCGTCAGCTTGGTTTTGTATCGCCAGGGCTCACGTTGTGATCCCGCCGCCGCAATCCTCTCAGGCCGCTGACTGGACCTGCAGACAGCAATACCCGAAAGGGAGGCATCCGACGCAGTCACAACGTTGCTCCACGGTCGACGCAAGCTGGTTGAGCACAAAGCCAACAATTCACCTGCCCACCGAGCCTCACGAACAGCTGAAGGCCAAAGTCTGACCCTTCGATCATAGGCCCCCTGCACAAAGTCATACAAGGAGCGAAAAATTGAAAGCAACTCCCTACGCAGCATCATCAGATGAGTGGCATGTCCCAGCAAGCGCTCAACTTCTCGGCCTCGCACTCGTGGTCTCCTAGCCAGCCACCTGAAGCACTGCTGAACTTTCGCAAGCTTTTCAGGAATCGGAGTCACCATTCCACGTTCACCATCGATGAAGTAGCCTAAGCTCTGGGCACATGTGGAGGCATCCATCTCCTCGTGCACCCTGAAGCCAAAGCCTCTCAAAGCATGGACAATCTTATCTTTTGTGTCTTGAACTCTTGTTGCATCAGTGCCAGCCACGTTCAAGTTGTCTGCATAAGGCATTATAAACGGCTCACCTGAATCCAGTGAAGGCGGTGCTCGTCCATCAACCACCACCCTTGAAGGATCCAGGCCTGAAGCGCAAAGACTAATATGTTGGTGTACCCTCTGTGAAACCCACATTGCCCACGACCACCCCATCGGAATGACCCGAAGACATGGAAATACACGATGCTCCAAAATGTCTTGAGGTCGCAACTCCAAAGGAATGCCCAAGTCCTGCAACAGCGAATCATCCACTGAAGGCAAGCAGAAAAATGGACGAAGTGGAGTAGGAAGTGAGAGGGAATAGAAATAGTCCTTGATATCGCTCTGTGCCACGCTAAGCACTTGTCCCTGAGGAATCTCCACCTGGGCCCACGTTGAACCAGATGACATTGCCATGCTTGGTGGCTTCTTGAATCTTCTGTTAGCTTGGCGGCAATCAAGAACAAGACGCAATCGATGATTCTTTTTTCGAACGAAGAAAGGGGTGACCAAGTCCTGAGGTTTAGACGTAAACTCCAACATCCCACAATGATACAAGTCGGAGACAAACTGCTTGTAAAGGTCGGGGTCCTGCTTGTAAAGGTCGGGGGCCTGCTGAAGTCTAACATCCATGTATGGTCTGATGAAGTCTCCTTGTTCGATCAATTCACCATATTCATCTTCAGAAATCATCATAGCAGTGAGAGGGTCCTCGACAAAATCTCGGCCCACTGCATCCATCACCTCAGGCAGTTGCACCGGATGGTCACCCGTCTGTGGCAAGGAAACAAGAGCCCGGTCATAGGGCCGCACCGTGCTAATGTGGCCGTCATTGGAGTAATCGACGGAAGTGTGCAGAAGCTCTTCAATAGCCTCACGCTCTGTACAAATATCCGCAGGTTTTCTCAGCCTAGAGATCATCTGGAAAATCTTGTGTTGGCATTCCCATTGAGCATGCGTGGCCTCACCATCAAACTTAGTCTGGGGGGCGTACATCTCGTTGAGGCAACCAATGACTGAATTGGCCTGCAACTCCAAGGCTCGCACCCGATGGGATCGCCTCTTGCTGGAGACGGACTGACCTGGGCAGCGGGCTCGAGGCAGGCTCGTTGGAATGGGGAACAAATCTCGCCATCGATCATCAGCACAAGTGAAGCTTTGGTCACCAGAGTGGTTTTTGCACCTCCCATCATCGGGGTGCAAATTGCGCGTTTCTGGCTGGTGATGATCTGGCATGTCATTGGGTTCCCCACCTGCTGAAGCGTTCACTCCAGCACCACCAAAACTTCCAAGGCCCACTGAGGGCCTAGGGGTTGCAGCTGAAAAAGTTCGCGGCTCCACCACAGCTGCAATGGCAGAGCCCAAAGGATCCTTCATTTGGACTCGCCGCCTCCCCCCTTCTTGGGGTTTTGGCGGCGTGCTTGCATCTCCTCCTTCGCCTTTCTGGCCTCCTTCATGATGGAGGCATCCACCTTCATCTCATTCGCAACATGCTGAGCAAGTTCGGAATCCACACCTTGAGATCCTCTACGGTATTTCCAGCCCATAAAGTAATCAGCCGATGAGTAATCCGGAGCCGTTGGGGAAATCCTATGGGCCTCCCTGATGACTTGAAGCCTCCTGCTGATCAATTCAGCACCTTGAAGCGATGCCACATTGAGTTGGTCAACCGTGATCAAGCTCTCAAGAATTCGGGACAGGCACTCATGCTCATAGGTGGACCTATCCCCCCGAGGGATTTCAGCAGTGCGAAGCCAGAATTCATGGAAACTTGTAGGAGTCATGGATTGGTCTCGGACATTCTTCAGCACCTTCAAGACTGAAGTTGGCCCCTCAAGTTGCAGCCCACCTCCCAAAGGTGGGGTGTCCACCATCAACGAAATGGCTTCCGAAAAATCTCGCCTTCTCACTCCCTGTGCATCAAACTTCACTGGTAGCAATCGGAGATCATCCAAAGCATACTGAGCCACATCTGACAAGGGCACCCTTTTTGCGAAACAACCATTCGGGGATCCATCCAACGCCGGGACTATTGCTCTATCTCCTAGAAGTACATGTCCAACAGGTAGTACAGCAGGATCTTGAACAATGACATCTCCCTTCTTCCTACCACCCTGATTCTCGACCGCAACCCAACAGTAGACGACTGGAGCTGGTGCAGCACCAGGTGGTCCTCCGCCAGCAGCTGCTGGAACACCCACGCCACCACCAACAACCGCAGGTCCAGCTGCAGCTGCAACTGGTGCACCTGGAGCAGCCGGAGGGGGAAGGGGACCCAGGCCACGGGCAGCACGTTCTCTATCTGCTTCAACGCGACCCTGCTGGATGAATCTCGCCATGTCTCCAGGATCCATGGGGGCAAATCCATAGACTCTTGCAACCGGGATTCGACCAGGGGGTACCGTGCTAGCACCAAGGTATTCGAAGTCAACATAGTTGGGGTTCGCCAAGGAGAGATCTTCGGAGTAGCAATCATAATCTGGTGTCAAGATCATCCATTCGCTACCTACCACTTCACATAGTAGCAGTCTTGCGTGCCAGATGACTGGCCTTTCCCCATAGTTCACCAGAGCCACATGCCCGGCTTGCATCTTAGCCAGTCAGCGTTAGCACCTTTCCTTGTTGACCAAACACTCCTTTCTGGCCCTTTTGGGGTGTGTCAAACGCAGTGGCCCTTTTTGAACCCTGGGAAAACTGATGGAAAATCAGAGCAACCAAACCGAGAAGGATCACCAGAAGCGCCCCCACCAAAGGCCAGTGCGACGAGCTCGTGCAGTGACACTGGCAAAGACAATTGCAGGGCAGCTGGATTGGTCTGCTAAGCAGGATGAACATGACAGCTGCGATTTTTGCAGCAGGTTCTATCCCCATGCTATGAGAAAGAAAAGATGCGAGGAGGAGGGGTGGCGGTGGTGATCTTGAGCAACCATGTTTCGGCCGCTGATCATCTCACACTAACTCATTAAAGAGCAAGCTCAAGACATGAGAGGCCGTTCCCGATTAAACGCGGCCAGGGCTCAAGTCCGTTCGCCAAGGAGAGATCTTCGGAGTAGCAATCATAATCTGGTGTCAAGATCATCCATTCGCTACCTACCACTTCACATAGTAGCAGTCTTGCGTGCCAGATGACTGGCCTTTCCCCATAGTTCACCAGAGCCACATGCCCGGCTTGCATCTTAGCCAGTCAGCGTTAGCACCTTTCCTTGTTGACCAAACACTCCTTTCTGGCCCTTTTGGGGTGTGTCAAACGCAGTGGCCCTTTTTGAACCCTGGGAAAACTGATGGAAAATCAGAGCAACCAAACCGAGAAGGATCACCAGAAGCGCCCCCACCAAAGGCCAGTGCGACGAGCTCGTGCAGTGACACTGGCAAAGACAATTGCAGGGCAGCTGGATTGGAGATGGAGCAACTGCAGCGATGCTATGCCCCAGCCAACCAAGCCAGATGCCACCAGCAAGAGCCACAAGGTGGCTTTCCATGGGCGCTCCCGCTTTTGATCTTGAGCAACCATGTTTCGGCCGCTGATCATCTCACACTAACTCATTAAAGAGCAAGCTCAAGACATGTTGACCAAGTTGATAGCAAACAAGCAGCATATTGATAAGTTGGGCTGAGAAGAACAGCGTCAGGCAAAATGGGAACAGCATAGGGACTATATTTTTATGAGCAATTCCAACGAATCTACACGGGAAAGCTGGGTAAGGGCTGAATGGCCAGTAGCCAACCACTGGAAATGGGCTTCGCTGACATCTTCTGAGAATTTGTGCTTGGATTATGACGAACATCTCAGTATGGATCCTCTGGTTGCAGTAGCTAACACTGATCCTTTCATGGCAAGGTCGACTGTTGATGATCCACTAAGTAAGCAAGGTTGACATAGAAGCCTCTACAAAAAGTGGTCAAGCCAAGACTGACTTAGCTCATGGTCAATTGGCTCATAGTCCTGGCTCACAGTCCTCCTCCTCATAGTCCTAATTCATTCATTCGTTTCACGGATGACTTAGGAATGTGAGCCAATCATGGGAATTTTCAGGTCGCCAGCGCCCAGACGTTGAAACTGCGGATTTCTGACGGCAAAACACACGGCCCTTCGATGGGTTCATCAACCGCTGGCGGTTGATCAGCTGAACCGTAGAGTTCGGTGATGCATTGCATGACCTACTTACCCTTAGCCATTATGCAGCCACCATGCTCCTCAACGGTTCTCGCCAAGGCAAGCAGGAGCCACCACGACCCACCAGGACCCACCAGGACCCACCAGCCACCCGCCACCTTTCTGCCAGGACACGGAAGCGAACGAAGCCAAATCCACGGGACAGCTGGGTCTGGCTGTCCATGATCACCTGCGCCAAGCATCGATTTGGGATCGTTTCATCAGAAGCATCGGGGAAGCAGAGTGGAATGGAAATAAATGGTTGATTGCTAGTTATAGGGATAATCAATGATCATCATATGGTTGATCATAGTGAAATGGAACGGTAGATTGCTCGGCTTCATTGCTCGGCTGGGTTGTTACTAGAGATTATACTGCTCGAAAAGGATCAACAAACCCGTCCCAAGCGTTCCACCAAGCAGCTTCCCTGGAAACTGGTGCATCTGAATGAGTTAGTCTTCTTGTAACAATTCTTGTTTACTCTTTGACCTACTCTTGATGCACCTACTCTTGTGGCATCTCCTGTGCCATCTGAAAGAAGGCTTCCACCTGCTCTTCGAGTCCCACTGCTCATCTCATTGATATCCCCCTGAGTCTGACCCCCATAAAGCGCCTTAGCACTGGAGACAGAGCTGTACCGCTGGGAGAAAGTCTTCATGAGATCAACGTCGCGCACGGCCAGATCCAGGTTGCCAACGTAGACCTCAGTGGTGGGATTCTCCCTGGCGTGGTCTCAACTCAGATGTGGTGGTTTCTAGCCAGAGGGAACCCCTCAAATGGTTTGGTTGTTAGTAAAGAATGATTCATGTGGGATGATTTGGGGCTACCCCTCTCTTGTGAAAAACTCATGTATGAGAAACCGGCCGTTGAGCTGGCATGTGATGATGGGCATCAGCATGGTGCTGAATCTGGTGAGGGCCAGGAGCCACTGAGTTTCCCAAACGGAGTGCTCATACTTTCCTCTGCCACCCTCGAAACCAAACCTGAGCAGCGCATAGCAGTGCATAGCGATGCATAGAAGTGCTGGCAGTTTGCCGTTTCAAGTTGCTGGCCATGCTGCAGTGCTGCAACAACCACCCACATGAGAGAACAACCAAGTGGTTTACCGTAAGACTGATTCTGATTGAGAAATATGGATCCCCCATAAATTGAGGGGGGTGCTACATGACAAGCACATGCACAACATGCAGATCGAAATGATTTCCAGGTGGATTCGTTCAATCCTGGTTGCTTCATACAACTCCCAGCTCATGTGTGATTGCATGCTGTGCAAGAGAATCCCTAAAATCACAAAGAAACTGCAAGGTTAGTAAGAAATGTGTCAAAACACTGCCTGTGCTGGACGGATCCCTACTGTTTTCAGGAGATGTCTGACCATATATGGGTGCGTCCTGTGTATAATAGAGAGAGAGAGAGAGCGCACAGGACAACACAGCCGACACACAACCCGGTGAACGTCCTAAACGGATACATTCAGTTCTGCAGTGTTCACTGGGGACAGAAGGCTATCGTGTCTGACCCAAGCTGTTTTGAGAACGATCATGTTTAGCAGCCGCTGTTCACAAATCATCCAACTACAACTGTACAAAAAGGCTCTTGGGAGTTCATGTGATGCATATCCCATCCCGAATGGTCTGCCCGAGTTTCCCACAAGGGGTGCCTCCAATAGGATGTGAAGGGTAGCAGTCTTATGGTGCCAATTCACGAAGTCGAAGCCCTATTGAAGTGCCACGTGCGGCGGACCCACAGCTTGGTTGTCCCGCAACAGCTTCACCGAGAAGGACAGCTTGGTCGTTTTTTGAGGCCCCCTGCTGTGCCAAATTCACTCGAAAGGTGGAACCTGTTGCGAGGACTTTGGCTGGTGCCAGTGGGGTTCGGGGCTCGTATGGGTTGCGCTTGTTGGGTTGGGTTAGGAGGCTTGCTTGGCTTAGATTGAACTGGTCGGTTGGGAGTAACCAGCAACCGTCAACTAGAGCGTAGGTGGCATGGGGTTTTACCTGTCTGTTGTTGTTCAGCAGTCTTAAGTCTCAAAGCTGCTTAGTAGTACTATTAGCCTTTGCTACCATGCTGGCATTCCAATGTCACACCAAACACTCGGTGCATTGGTCGTTCATACGCCCTCTTTACTGGTCGGTGGGAAGTTCGATTTTGGTCCGGTGTCTACAAATGGCAACATGGACGGTTGACATTGCGCCAGCACTTCCCGGCCATAGTATGGGTATGACCGACAATCATGGCGACAAAGCTCCGATCATTGCTTCAGTGCTGAGATGTTCACCTGAAAATTATCATGGCAAGGCCCATCTGCAAAATGTCAGGCCCATGTTGACTCCAATGGGGCGGCAACTGTGCCATTTCCAGCTCCAATTAACTGTTGGCACATGTTGGTACAATCGGAGGTGGATGTAAACTGAGTAACATGTTTCAACATGTTTCAACATGTTTCGACGAAGTATTAACATGTAGAAACACAATCCATTGGTAGAAACCGAGTGCTTCAACATGTACCAGTTCTGTATCGACGCGCGGGCGCTGATGGCACATCAACCCATGACTTCGCGCCTAAGGCTGTGAATCGGGCACCACCGTCGGCATCCACCAGGCCAGACACCTCAGGGTTGCCGGGAAGGCCATTCCCCCAGCGGCTAGAGGATTGAGCATCGTTACCTCAGCCATCGATGGCCACGAATCGTAGGGACGATGAGTCATTGCTTGGTCCACCAAACCGTAACCACCATCCTGGAGCAGCATGAAGGAATACACCATGGCTGAGTACATTGTAACATGGGTAACATCAACAAACATACCATGAGACTTCGGTGAAGGGCCCTTTTTTGTAGGGCATTCCAGTTCAACGCCTTGGCTTGTGCCCAAAATTCATTGTTTCAATGCTGAAGCATCGAATTTGGCAGCTGTGGCTGTGATACTACCACGCGAATGGTGGCCAGCAAAACCCCCCGGGCTTTAATCAGTCATGAAATGTCATGAACCATCAACCATCACTGACATTCATCAACCATTGGTTAATAACGATCACCAACCGTGGGACATCATGCGACATCGATGTTCCATCACAACTGGTCCAACGCACGGGTCTCCGGACGACTTTGGGGTCCTGGAATTCCAGAAAGGCGAAGCCTGGGCACCATTCGGAGGTCGGGTCGGCAGACCTAATCATGACTGATATGAGGCTATCTTAGAATAGGGAACCTCCAAGTTATGGTTGTCTTATGGTGGCAGATAATCGTTGATAATGGAGGATAATAGCCAACAACAATGGTTAAACAACTACGATTGTTGGTTTATTACTATGAATGGTTGTGTACTATAACACTTAAAAGATCTTAAAATGAAGGATGATTTATGGGTATCCCTTTTTAAGAAACCCTCATATGGTGCAGCCACTTGGAAGTTGCGATGATAGCTACGTTGATGGAAACTAAGTGGCTGCCAGGTGATAGCTACCATGATTTCTATGCACTTGGAATGATGCAGTCAGCCACTTCCGCTTGTGTCCAGCGATGTCACTTGATGCTGGACAGATCCGGTTGCCTTTCTTATGGGGCTAACATGATCAAGAAGGTCTAATGGACAGAACTATCAGCTGCTAACAGACATACGATGGACATGCTGTGCGATTTGTATCAGCTAGGATACACCAACAAAATGGCTCTAGGCAACTGATCGATGTCATGGCTTATGCAACACGGATCAGTCAGATTCTGCCCTCAGGAACACCTGACATCCCCTGGAGGAACTTCCAACTCTGGCATCCCAAGAGAATCACGGGGGTTGAACAAACACCAAAGACAAGTAGAGTAGGTAGTAGAGGGACTCTGTTCACATCCCAAGAGACAGGAAACTGCAAAAATATGCAAAAATTCTGTCCTTGATGGGATTCTCTTCGTAACTTTCTCGGAGAGGATTCTGTATTATCATGATTCTGCAGTCTTTATTCTTGGAGGACTTGGATTTGTTTCTTCATTTTGTGATGCAACCATTGTAGCTGAGTTGAACCGCTTAGCTGAGTTGACCCGCTCCTGCAACAAACCCATCAGCACTACCAGCCGAGAGGCCAGGAGCACTCGGCTTGCGCACAATCTTGATCTGAGCCATGGTGGGAGGAAACACCCATCACCATGGCTGGCCATGGGACCACCCGAAATGATGAGGTTTGATGCATTTGCGATGCATTTTGCGCGGACTTTCCCATTGAAATCAGTTGAAAACCACCAGGTTGTGGATATATATATATATATATCAAAGCCTAGACCAATCCTTCATACCAACTCATACCTCCTGTCCTGGTGTCCAACACGCAGTGACTCGTGGCAACATTATTCTGACAGAACTCCATTGTCTTCTCTACCGGCAAATGTTTCAGTGAATTGCATGTACAATATAAAGGGATATATGTATATGTATGTAAGTGTGAAAAAATGTCAGATCAAAAGGGAGAGAGTTGACTGACATCAGGACAGACTCTGTGCACCAATCCTTCCTTCTCTTTTCCTTTCGCAGTGGATTGGTGCCAGTTTGTCCTGGTTCCCTTGTGTCTGGGTTCGAACACCTGCCTTGCAGGTTTTATGTTCCAAAAGTTTTGGTATCCCACCTGACATAATGTGTGTGCCAGGTCGAGATTCCCACCATTTCCGAAGGACGGCCTGGCACACATCCAGTTGAAGGTGGGTGTCTGGTGCGAAGGTGTCAACATCCCCTCAGGTGGAGACGTTTCATTGGTCCGCACCTTGGTTGTCTCAATCGGTGGTGGTGAAGATGTAGTAGATGGTGGTCTTGAAAAGGGCTGGGCAGGGGTGGGATGTGTTGGTGTTGCCGGTGGAGAGGGAGAGGCATCAGGGCCAGAGGCACCTGGTCCTTCCATCTGTCACTTGGGGCGATGTGGACACTCCTCAGGGGAGTGAGCTGAAGGCGGCGCATCACAGATCCATCCATTGACCATCACCGGGCAGTTGTGAGACCGGCCACATTGTCGAGA
>VSDK01001730.1:146061-178350 GCA_009767595.1 Symbiodinium kawagutii | reverse complement strand
TCAATGCCCTCCTGCAGACGTCCCACCGTCTCCTGCAGGTCAGCCATGCGTGCCATCAAATCAGCACGAAGTTCAGTAGACGGCTCCTGGAGCCAGAGGAAGTCTGCCTTCTCATCTTCCTCCACCAACATTTGATTGGTCGCTTCAACCATCGACCAGGCTTCCGTGCCAGTTTGGCTCATCCCATCGGTGTCCGTCACATCACCACCTTCACGAGGGAAAGGCACAGAGGAAGCGGCAGCAGAGTAGCTCGCCATGATACCGCAGGTGTGAGGTACAGGGGTTGGTTTTTCAGTACCAGTGGAACACTGTCTCACACAAGCGGGCTTGAGCCAAAATGTCCGGTGGACATTTTGGTTCAACATTCCAAACATATGACTTGCAACCGCAAGCTAAATGCAAGTATCAATTATACGTATATACATATTGTCCGTTTTCTGTGCAATTGATTTGGTCCACATCTACGCAAGTGTAACTTTTGACTCTGACTATAGTAGTATGCATACATTTGCGTATCCCATGAAAACTTCTTGATCGGTTTTGCCATGGTTTGTGACCTGAGTTTCCTAGTATGGAGCTGTCTCCCGGTAGAGATGGTAAGTTACCCATAAACAAACAAGCATTTAGCAGCTGCACTTAGTAACTAGATCTACCCGCTGGTAAACTAACTTAGCAAAAAAAATCACCATTTTTCAATAGGAAATGCTGGGAAACCAGCTATAAATGGTGAATTCTCTATTGCCATGTTAGTGTACCAGAGCGTACCACCAAACTGCAGCTCCCAGTTTCATGGATTTCCCACCCAGGAGAGGACCATGGGAATATCACGATGCCGTAGCCATCACGGGAGCCCAGCCCATCCAGCCCCCTGCTCTCCCCACGTTGGTGACAAAACCAGCTTGACTGAACGCTCGGTGAAGAAACTCTTCATCCTCAGTGCGGCATCCGCCCTGGCGGTTTAGGTTGAAGCTACTGATCATCACTAATTAAGCATATTGGTATACCATTGGTAATCAGCCAAGCCAATGATTAGTAATCAACCAGGCTAATGTTGATTACCATTACCATCATTGAGGCTAATGATGACGAAATGATAATATACCGACAATAATCATTACTAGTGAACATTGCTATAGTAGATGTTTTGAGGAGTCCCCAACTAATATTATTGTAAATGCTTAGTCGAAGGAAGTTTAGAAGTCTAACTTCCGACAATATGGACAACTCAGCTAGGGTAGATCGCCTGAGCAGATGTGTGAAAGAAGAGATGTGTGAAAGAAGAGATGTGCGAAAGATGAGAATGCGAGCGCGCCAAAATGTTAGGACGCCAAAATGTTAGGAAAGTCGCGAAATGCTGTGTTTTGCAAGGTTTTGTGCCTCAGAAGGACATTTGGAAGTCAAAATCGTAAAGACACTGCATGCTCGGAGCACTTTTAGAGGATTCCACGTTCAAAATCGTTAAAAAACCTAGGCGCGAAGCAAATTTGGAAGTCAAAATCGTAAAAACACTACATGCTCGGAGCACTTTTGATGACTCATGATTCTCAAAACTGGCACGCCGCCTGCGCGCGAAGCAAGTTTTTAAGATAAAATCTTGTACCAAAATAAAAACTGCAATTTTACTAGCGTTTCGGGCCACTTTTCGGAGATGTCATATGATCATGAAAATTGGC
Source organism: Symbiodinium kawagutii (assembly GCA_009767595.1). NCBI lineage: Eukaryota > Dinophyceae > Suessiales > Symbiodiniaceae > Symbiodinium > Symbiodinium kawagutii. The sequence goes on along the minus strand of VSDK01001730.1, from coordinate 176,677 downwards.
ACGCCGCCTGCGCGCGAAGCACATTCTCACGTCCGAAGTCGCAAAAACTCGTGGTTTTTAACAAGTTTTGAAAGTTGCATGTCCGAAAAAGTGCACGCGGCCAGGGCGAGAAGCACATTTTGAAGCAAATGTGTCAAAACACAGCACGTTTTGACACTTTTTGAACACAGGAGACAAAAGTAGGAAAACACTTGCGTTTCGCGTCACTTTTCGTGATTTATGTGGCCAAAATGTGCACAACGCTTGCGCGCCAAGGACATTTGCAGGTCAAAAGTGGCAAAACACTTGATGATCGGAACACCTTTGCCAGGTTCAGTTATCAAACGTGGCCAAACACCTAGATGCAAAAGATTTCATGATCCAAGCACATTTGGAAGGTAAATGTCTGGATAGACGAAAGATGGTTCGACAAAGAGGTCGCCAGATAGATCGACAAGTCGATAGTCAGATCGATGGGTGGCTAGATGGATAGTCAGATACATAGATGCATCGATGGATGAATAGATGGATAGATAGATGGATAGATAGATAGATAGATAGAATAGCTAGAATAGATAGATGGAATAGACAGACAATTGGATAGCCAGATTCAGATGGCTAGATGGGTCGATAGATAGACAGATAGATAGACGAAACGAGAGTCAGATAGAAAAGTAGATAGATAGTCAGGTAGATAGACAGAAAGATAGACAGATGGACACATAGATGGTCAGACAAATAATTCGGTAGATAGGTAGACAGATAGATAGATAGGCGGATAGATAAATAGATAGATGGACAGGTAGATAGATAGATACATAGACAGAAAGATGAGGAGATAGATAGTGAGGTAGATAGAAAGACAAGTACATAGGCAGATAGATAAACGAATAGATCATCAGATAGATAGATAGATAGACAGTCAGACAGACAGAAAGAAAACTGATCCACTGATAGAAAGATAGCTAGACAGATAGGCTGCCAGTCAAGTGGCCAGATCGATGCTCACATTGGTAGGAAGTCAGGCCCAAGTGATGTTCAGTTCTCGGATCCCTCGGACAATCAATCGTCGCAACCACAACTGCACACTCCTATAGTGCTCCTATCTTGGAAACTTCCGCCACCGCCTTGTGCGGCACTACTGGTATACTATAAATGGTTGATAAATACATGGATGGCTTTTTGATACTGACCATTTATAGTCATAAACCAACCATTTATAGTAACAAACCAACCACTATAGTTGGTATATCATAGTGGTTCTCATCCCCTTGTTAATCGCCATTTTTAACCATGAATAAACCATCCATAACTGTGGGGTTCCCCATGACTTAAGACACCCCCCGCTTGAGTGCTCCAAAAATACTTGAGCCACGACTATGGTGCTCTTTCTTCTGCGATCATGGTCCATGGATGTCCATGACGTGGGTCAGACTCCCTCCGTGATGGTTACCAGGTTGGTACTCCCCAAATGTTCGTAGGACTCACAAACGTTTAACAAGCCAGTTACACCTATTAGACATGTTGACCAACTTAGCGTTCAAAGAAGGGACACTGGTCTGGAACAAACCATCCTCAACCACTACAATCAGATCGTTCATCACTTTCAACAGCTCATCAACTATTTTGTCCAACCATCATTCACCATGGTTGATTTTTATTAGCCGATCATACCCCTTGTGAGCTGTCACTATCACTAATTATTACCAATCATGGACCATGGTCAACCACCTTCAACAACTCTCACTAGCTATCCTCAACCATCATTGATCATGATCAGCCATCAGTACTGATGCTTGGGAATCGTAAATGATAGTTAATCATCTGTATCAGTTCTTAACAATCATGAGCAATGATTTGTCATCATCGCGTATCATTTAGCCATCATCAACCAGCGTGTAGGCCATTGATGAGCCCTCATTTAAGCAGTAATCAATCACCACTTAACCATCATCCAACCAACCAGCAACCAACCAACCATTAACTAACCAACCACTGACCACCATTAGCTATCCTTCGCCATCCTTAACCACCGTGAATCAGAATGAACCGAGGGACCATCCAAATATCGACATCGCCCACCCACAAGGTACCGCGGCCACTCGTGATAGGCTCCTCCGGAAAATCATCCAACAACTGGGCCGTGGGTTGGTGAAAAAATGTGGTGAAAATGATGGTAAGATCATGGCTAGTGGTTTTATGATGGTTTTCTGATGATTTATGATGATTGATGATGGCTAGTGATGGTTAGTGATGATGATGAATGATGATGAATGATCGTGAACGATGGTGAATGATGGTGAATGATGGTGAATGATGGTGAATGATGGTGAATGATGGTGGATGATGGTGAATAATGATTTACGATGGTTCATCACGGATAATCATGGTTGATGCTGGTTGATGATGGTGCATTTGACTTCATAAGAACAAGTTCACTGACACCATCGATTATCTATACAGACAGAAAAGAAAAAAATGGATCTCCATGCATGTTCATGTTTGGACTAGATCCCTTAACCTGTGGATTATAACTTAGACGCATCGTCTGCCAAGTTGGGTTGACTGGTCCGACGCTAGGTGCTCGACAATGCTCCCTTCCCCGATCCTTGTTGGCCATATCGACCTGGGCCGCGGGTCATCTTCCACGCAAGTGCTTTGATCAAGCGGCGATGATCCGCAACGGCTGAACAACCAAGGCCTACTTTTGATGACCCACCTGGGAGGCTGGGCTCTCACGGCAAATATCATCACACGATGTGCTGCTGGGCTGTTCTACTCATATAAGTGTTTGTTATAATTGTGGTACCCCTAAACCATCCCAATCAAAATTCTAGCGATTGGCCATCCATTTGGATATGTATGTACACTTGGTATATCAGACAGCTAGTCTAAGTCTTGCTGTTTCCCAAGATTGGCCATTGTCAGTCATTTGTGCTGCCGTTGCTTACTACTGGTCATTAGCTATGGCTCTCATCACTCGAGTTGGTTTGCTGTTGCAGCCCCTGAAACCGAGCCATTACACTGTAAGCATCAATCAGTATCTAAGCTGACAGTCTTTCATTCAGTCCTCAACCATCATCAAACAGCTTCCTTACCAATGTTGGTTTCTGATTAGTGTAACCCCCCCTAAAGTAATGAAAATAGGCATGAAACCAACAGGTAGATACAATCATCAGAAACCAACATTAATCACCATCAAACCAGCAACCAATGATCAAATTCTCAACGGTTTTGCCCCCCAGCAAGGCCACGAGACTTCTGCGTGCCAGCAGGCCAGCGGGCCAGCACAGCACGGAGGATGGTTATATAGACAAGTCAACAAATCACAGTTGGCAAAAGTGAGTAATGATGGCTGATTGCTATTCATGGGTCATGATGGCTAATGATGAATGAATATATCATGATGTTTGGCTGGTATATTCAATCATTATTAGCTGGTTGAATACCATGGACCATGGTTCAAATGTTTGATCATGTTTCTTACCGGCTGGTATATTCCATCTGTGGAGGTCGTGCAGCGTCGTTTTTGCCGATCTGAGCCCAGCTGCCGGTTGAATGGAGAGACCATTAAGCACAGTGCAACCCTAATCAGAATGGAAACACAATTGCAGTAGACTGGAGTACACAATGGCTGAGAATGGTCAATTGTCATGGTTAATACATGTTATTACATGTTAATACTGTACTTGTATCATTTTTAACAATCCTGGGTCGTGGCAAATACCCCTTCAAGTTGCGGTAAAGGGAATTTTTGTGCCCATGAACCTTCTGAATCAACGAAAGAGGTCGGCTGGCAGCCCTGGACTCAACTCTGCTCAGTTGGGAATCCCTCCTGCGAAATAGAACTCGGGAAATGGTTGCTAAAACCGTGTATGTTATGGTAGATGTTACTAGCAACTGTGAAATGGCCACTTGACCGCCAAATCTCATTGGAGGAACTTGCGTCGTTGCTTCATGGTTGTTTCGACCCTTACCATAAACCAATTACAGTATAGACAATAGCAGCCGTGACCAACATATCGGAAGCAGCTACAACTACAACTAGTTTGTTAAGAAACTCGTGTGATCAATCATGAACCAACAGCTATCCAACGCCGGGGGAAACACTCGGTACCCTTTGTGCTTTTTGTTGGCTACACTGGTCAGTGCTGAATCGTTCATTATGGCACATAGTAATGGGAACGTCAAATGTAACTCACGTTTTGTCTGGATTAAACATGATTGTCATCATGGTTGTCGGTGATTGCCAGTTTCTGGATTGTCATTGATCATTGCGCAATGACAGCTCTGAACTCCAAATCCAGCTGGCCACAATTAATCAGCAACTATCAGTAACAGCAATTAACCATCTTGAAATCTTTAACGAACCAATAGCGAATGCCCACTGTCTAAATCATTAAGAACCATACTAACCATCTTGTTGACCATTCTCCGCCATGAACTTGAACCCCATGATCAACCACCTCCAGTCATCAACCATGGTCACCAACCTTCGCCATCACCTCAACCCTGCAGCGAAGTTGGCTCAGCCCTCTTTGGCACTGCCTGGGCGGCCACTGCCTCCAGCAACCTTGGCAGCACCGACACATCGCGAGCAGACTCCGCTGCATCCAGGGCAGCTAAGCGGCTCAGATCCTGAGGAGTTCATCCAAAAAGGGGAAGCTTAGAGTGAAAGCTTGAAACCAATCGTTGCCGTTGAAACCCAGCACACACCACTTTAGGTTGGTGAAAATAGGGTTTTATTGTGCTTTACAGTGGTTTATAGTGCTTGAAAATGTACGGAAGTGCAAAGTTTTGGTTTTATGATCTGTCACCATGGGTCATGATGATGCATAAGGACTCAGACCGGCTCATAGCTCGCATGCGTGATATAATACCCTTGTGAGCGTGATCTTGACTATATTGACCATGTTTCGTTGGCTAAGGGTGGATGGTTCATGACTGCTTATCCAAACCAGTTGGCGTTTGTCAATTCTGGCCAATGATGGCCGATAGTTGTTAGTTGTCAGATCGTTAATAATGATGGCTGACCCGTGATGTCTCAAACCCATTTGCACAACAATGCAGTGAAACTAGCAATGGTCGCTCAACGATTGGCAGGATTGCTTAAGCAGAGACTGGTTGCAGTTGCTGCTATGCAGCAGGCATCGTTCTTGGTATGTCCGCAAATTGGTGTGCCCCAAAACTTGGTTGCTCGACTCGACTGCTGTGTAGACAAGAATGCTGTTGTTGTTGATCCTTAGAGGATGTCTCGCTGGTGGTCTCTAGAGAAAATTACAGCAGCAGCAGCAGCAGCAGCAACAACAACAACAACAACAACAACAACAACAACAACAACAACAACAACAACAACAACAACAACAACAACAACAACAACCAGCGCAACCACAACCACAACGACGACAACAGCAGCAAAAGCAACGTCAACAATGACAGCAAGAACAAGCTCAAGCAAACACACACTATTTTTCCTCAGGGGATCCCGCATTGGAAACGAGTTGACTTTATTATTAATGTGAAGTTTTTTTGGGGTGATTTTTCTACTGAATCCCGCACTGATTTTTCTATTGCTCACCCTTCCACTTGGATGAGAACCACACCGAAGCTGATTGTGTTTTCGCCATGGGGCTGTGGCTGCACCAGGGACATGGCAAAAGAGCCACAAAGTTCGGCGCCAATTCCAACGGTGACTGCCGGTAGCAGAGACCACAGCCTGTTTGTCTTCGGCGTTTCCAGGCTTTCAACAACAGAAGTCATATGAACTAAGCAATACAAATTGTATATCATTTATATTGATTTATATATATATACATAGAAACATGTATCATTCATATGTACATACACTGTATATATATATATATATATGAATGCTTGAGTTGAATAGCAAATCTTTCATATGCGGCATTGGGAAATGCAAAGTACTGACATATTGCCCGACTAAAAATGACCAAGGAGATTTGTAGCATCGACCAACAGAAGGTCAAACAAACAGCAGCCACCAGTCGCTCCGCTGCTGAGCCGCCTTAAAGAAGTCATAGCAATGGGGTCTGATTTTGACCACCCACTTAGTCAAAGGGGAAGCAAGAAACATGTTGCAAAACAATTGCTTTCTTAGCGAGTGGTACTTCTGAGCTTCTGAGCAACCAACAAAATTGAGGTCACAAGTCATGTGTCCAAAGGATTCAAGAGATGCACAATTTGACATGTTCTGCCAGCTTAAACCTTGGCTCTTAAGTTTGATTCCAGGTTCAAGTCTAGGTTCTTCACTCAATGTCGTGATGGACCGACGGTTGGTGTGCTATGATTTAACTATTACATGCACTGACATGCACTGACATCCACTACAAGCCCTTACAATTTGGCAATGTGCTATCCGCTGCCCTCAGAAATTGCCGGTTTTTGATCCCCTGACAACCGCTGTTCGCGCCAAGGCACACCCAACCCCGCGCTGGTGGCTCTGACCCCTTGCACCATGGCAACTTGCAGCAAGGCTAAGGACATCGACCAGTGGCAGAACGAGAAAAGCGTTGCGAAACCTCGCAGGGCGCAGGGGTTGAACGGCAAGGTGCACCCCCCAGGCGCATGCAACTGCTGTTGAACATCTGATCTGATGATGTTCAGAGAAATTGCTGCAATTTCCGGATTGCGGCTTTGGGCATGTGTTCTCTTGAAGTATCATCAGCTGGGCTACTGCGATGCTGGAACTTTATGATCGAAGGATGAAACCCAACTGTGTTTTCCTCGACACTGGAGGGTTCGGAGCAAAATCACCCATGTCACTTTCCTTATCAGACAGCAAAAGATTTTTGATCAGCAACCAGCACTTCCGGCCTCTTGGTTGGGTGGTTCTACACAGTTCTACTATTTCATCCTTGAAGATATTGAAGCTTTGCTAAGGAACCTCTATGCCATGATTGGTGCATAGGTGAGTTATTGTCTTTGTTCCAGCTGGTTCAGGCCAGAAGTCCAAAGTCATGAAGGATGGCAATCACTACGAAAATGCAGCAGTGAACAACCAAAACAACGACCAACCGCTACAGCCACTGGGGGCAGGTCATCCCAAGGCAACTGCCACGCAGCTGATCGGGTCGCTTCGGCAGCGGTTGCGGGTCAAGTCCGAGAGCATCCTGAGAGCATGGCAACTGCAACAAGGATGACACAATGACAAGGACGACGACGAGGACGACCACAACCGGATGAGGCGAACCAGGAGGACAAGTTGTAACAAGAATAGGGCAGAATGATAGGACAAGAAGTAAGAAGTAGTAAGACAAAGAATAGTGTGTGTTGAATTCTCCAGCAAAAAGAAGGAGCCAAAGGATTAGAATGACAATCGACAGCGACAACGGCTAGCTGTCAATGGATTGAGCTTCAGCTCCTTGCTGGGACTGGCATCATGTTGTACCCATAGATCACCTAAGAGATAGTGTAAAGTGTACACTGAAGCAATCTATGCTTTCATGCCCGACATCATGGATGATCAGAATCTCCAAAGGTGAACAAGGGCATTCCTCCTGTGGTTCAATCATCTCAGTAAGCCCAGTGGATCCATACTGATTCTGTGACTTGAAGATCTGATGTGACGCTTGGGGCTCCCATGTGGAGTGACTGATGTTGGGGCCCACCCCAACGGCTCCACTGACATATTGTGCGTACCCCTCTTCCCCAATATTAACCACCAATTTACCACCATTATATCAACTCATTTAACCCATCTTCACCAACAGTAAACAACAAGTATATAATCCTTTTGATAATCTGATAAACCTTAACTCTCATTATGTTCGATGTCATCAGGGACTTCAAGTGACGCCATTGCGGACCACCGGCTTGAATGGTGCCGTAGTACCAGTGGTGGTCGCTCCCTGTGCCTGAAACAGCTCCCCGTTTTAACAGCTATGGACCTTAGGGAAGAGCTATTTGACATGAAAAAGTGTTTAAATAGCTTTTGGTTTAGTAGCTAAATCCAGCTAAACTAGTGAGAGAGGTAAATGTTTGCTATTAAAGATCTGACTCATGAGATCTCCAAATGGAGCCATTTCTGCCAAGCATCAGCATGGCACGAAACCACGCGGATCTTTGTCGCTCACAAAGAGCAAGGCCTGGTGGGAGGGCACGGCACCGGCGACCAATGGCGTCCCCTCCATGGGATGAGTGGCAAATTCATCATGCCAAATGGTTCATGTGTTGGACACGCTTAGCAAACACATTTGAAAATAGTAGGTTCATCAGTTTTGGTTGATAGTTGGTTCATGATTGTTGGCGAATATTGCTTGTTCTGGTTGATTGTTGATCATGATTACCTCCGGCGATCTAAGGTGCTTCGCAATGGAACATGACCATCCTGCATGCTTCTGGATGAAACAAATGCGATAGACTACAGTAGCCAAGGATGGCCAAATAGATCCACATGGGTGTGTGCAAAAATAGGGTAACCAATAATCCACCAAATAATGATCATTTTACAAGGAAACCATTTGTTTTGGGGGTACCACTGTGGCTTGGCACATACCCGTATGTTTGAACCCCTGGTTACCCGGTTGCCCATCATTACACATGGGTTTCCCCATTAATTGTTGTTGGTGATTGTCCCCCATACTATGTTGAGCAAAGCCTTCACCTTGAAAGATTCACTGCCTACATCAGAGCAGCTTTGGCAACGCCAAACAGATGCGGCAGCCTGTGTTGAATGTGATGATACTCGGCACCAACCCGGCTCCGCGAAGTGACTGCAGAGTGGCCAGAAACCTCGATGCGCTTTGGGAAGCTGAGAAAATCCGAGTTCCCCAAATCGCCAGCAACGGGAAGGCACTAGGCCAGTGTTTGGATGCTGACTATGCGTGTAAACTCCCAGTACCCCAATCATCGGCATTCGATGGCATAAGCATGGGCTGTGGGATAATCCATGGGACCATTTCACCAACAGGTTATTGTCACTCCACCACGCCAGCACCGACGCCCTTCACCCAGAGACAATGACCACGAATTCTGGAAGTTCAAAGCATTGAATGCCGAGTTGAAACTCAGCACACCTGGGCCAGGCTCCAGGGTACTCTTTGTGACTGACAATGCCTGGCAATCCAACAATAAATCCCACATCTTGATGGGAAAAGAACTACTTGAGTTGCAAACCATGACTGCGCAATGGACCAAAATGAGGATATGATACGTTCAAACCAAAGCATGCATAAGTGGCGGTTGTCATTGGGTGTGCCATCATACTCAGTGCCAGGTTCAATACTATGGAGCCTGTCCCTACATTGGGTGTCTACCAACCGTGTAAGCAAAGTCACGTTTGCTGGGGCCAGGATGGGTTTAAGGCACAAGGTGTCCCAATTCCGTGTTGGACGGAACTCAACAGTTTTTGGCACTCCTTTTATTTGGTTGTTAACCAAATGTCCGACCCTACATTATAGATTACTACACACTCTCCGATGTACAAAGTTCTAACAAGTCTTGTTCCGCGAATTGAGAACCAAGAATTTCAAAGAAAACTTTGACCACTGCTCATGTTGGGTACTGCTTGCGGGAGCAGTACCCTGCACAAGATTCTGGGGTGCCGGATTCTGACATACTCGTAGTCCATGGGTCAACCTCCAACCATCCAAGAATGATAATGTGGCTCCAAAGCAACGGCTCCTGTTGTAGAACTCTACGGGGTGTTTCCGTAGCCGGAGACCCCATGGACCATGCACAGGTTTTGACGCTAATCTTTTGCCATGATTCATAGCCAGAGTTATTCTGTAGTTGGTTGGGAACCCCTGATTTCACAGCCGTTGATTCGAAGTGTGCGTTTTTAATGACATGATGATCTTGACTTGCTAGACTGTTTGGTTGTTGAAGCAATGCATGCCAGTACATGCATCCTTGGGAACTGGATGCTCGTTTTGTTTGGGGGAACTAGCATCAAATCGGTAGTTCGAACGTTCAGGTGCCCCGAAGAAATGAACCAATGTGCTAGTGCTTCATCAACTTATTTGGCAGTGGGTCATTAACCGTTGATCTCCCTATAGTTTGTTGGTTATCATCCCCCATAATTGGTTGGTTAACTGCTTGACCCATAGCCATGTATAGCTGGTATATTTGTTGGTTATCATCCCCTATTATTAACCCTTCACCCAGCGAGAAATCACCACTGGTTGGTTGGTGAACTGCTTGACCCAACTCGCCATTTGCCATTGCCCTGAAAGGAAACCACGAACACAAACCACCTGGCGGCCAAGGGACCGGGTGAAACCTGGCGTTCCATGGTTGCGAGCCACAGAAACGCCATCGCCCAAGATCCACCTGGGGAACGGCCCATGGGAAAGCGGCAGGGCGGTTACTAAGCTCCATACATTCTTCAAATATCAAAGATTTTTTGCAATCTGGAAAGATTTCCGGCCTATCTACTCTTCCAGATGGGGGTTGGATCTTGATCATCCTACCTTTTTGCTGTTTATTTTATGACACGGTACGCTTTTACCACCTTGGGGTCCTTTGTGGTTGGCCCTTCTGATGACGTCATTGCGTCATTTCATGCCTTCACAACGCGGGCCCGCAGGATCTGTGATGGGGATGACAATCTTTCCAGGCACAAGTCCTGTCTGGTAAGACTGGAAAGAGTTCTGTTGTTTGGGTGATCTGTTGGTACCCTAGTATCATTTTGTTGGCAAGATAATCATCTGGTACGACATCCTACCAAGTCATCAGATTTGCTATGGCACCTCGTGCCCCACAGCGGTACTTTCTAGCCAGGTCAGGGGCAGGTCGGTCTTTGAACCCAGCAAACCAACTAGTTGTTGGTCGCTAGTTGAAAAGAACCATCTATGATTCCAGTAGATGGTTGTGGATAGTTGTTGGTTGTTGCTTCTGATCCCTTGCTATTCAAAGCTCACTATGAATCTGAGTTCTGATAGAACATCTTGAGAAACTACCTTATCTCGGACTTGTCCACCGGTAGTGGCAGATGCTGCGGAGGATCGATGAAGCCAAGTTTGAACCAGCCGGGAATTCTCCAGGCAAAACAGGAACTTGGAGGCCAAAGGGATAAGAATGACTTCAACTTAGAATTCTTCCCAGAGTCAGTCTTCAATGGTGTTTAGCCCCAACAGTTGTTCGCAAAAGGTGAAATAGGATATGGACAGTGGGTCATTTTGATGTAATGAATAATCAACCCGTGAGTGGATTTCTGTGCATTTGAATCAAATCCTCTAAAGCTGTTTGAACCAACCATGTCAACCATGAATCCAAGATTTTTAATTCCCAGTGCATGAGCTCTATAGTTGACATTTCATTGGTGTGTTCACTTGAGCTATGGAAGCACCGGGTCCTGATGCTATATCATTCGCCAAGAAGAATTTAGACCTGAGGAAACTCTATCAGATCCCTCGATCCATTGATACTTGGTGACTGCTTGTATCGCCCCAAAATTTCTCTTGGTTGTATCCGGTGTCATTTGTTAAACTTAGTCGTAAATCCTTCGCTTGACTTGAATCCCATTTGACAAAAACTCGAAATGTTAGGTACACTGGGCATGCTCCATCTGATGATCCTGGTCGCCGCCCCGTTCCACGGCAGGGCCGGCCTGACTGAGCTTGGGCTGTCATGGCAGCGTTGTAGCTGATTTCATCTGGCACCAACCTATCCTCGAGCGCGCAGTGCATCAGAGTTGAAAAGCTCAAACATGACAACCAGATGAGTGCTGCAAGTGCTGCAAGTGCTGCATCAGCCAACCTGGACATGCGAAAGACCATTTCAACCCAACAGGTCAAGCGTGATGGGTCCCCGATCATACGCTTGGTGGGGCCATGCCCACACTGAGGTGATGGGGACCATCGGCCATAAACGCCAAGGCCTACGAATGATTCAGCAACTGTGGCAACCATGGGTCCCCGCGCGTGCCTTTCGTCGCTGCCATTCTTGGTATACCGATTTTTGAATCAGTTCTTCGTGACGCTTGTTGCAGGTTCATCAAACTATCGTCGAAGTGTATTTATATCAGTTGTCATGGTTACCCCTGTTGGTGAAAAAACTGCTGATGATTCACCACGCACTACCATGATTACCGTATTCTCGTCGCCAGCCACCCAGGATTAGCAAAGATTGACCGTCACTGCCAAGCAACATGAATCATGACACGTATTCTACATTCGGAAGTAACATTACTAGCCATGATTCCATCAGTAACCATTATTCTAATAAACAAACAGCAATCAATCATTGGAACCCAATCATTTCCAACCAAATTTGGCAAACTAATCATTGCTCAATAACCATGACTATTCAACCACCATTCGTCCCAGCATTTCCACCGCTGAGCCGCACCAACGCCAAGTCTCCCAGGCCATGCGTTGCATCATCGCCGCAGCCACCGACCAAGCCGCAGCGCTGATCAGCGAATTGGCGCCTAGGAGGTTCGTGAGTTCATCGAGCGGTGGTGAAGAGGTGAAGGTTGCGAAGGATGGGGGTAAGCACCAAGGGGTAACCAATGGCTAACAAATCATGGTTGATTATGGTTGATTATGTTTGATTATGGTTGATTATGGTTGATTATGGTTGATAACCAATGGCTAATGATGGTCAATAATAGTATGATGATGCTTGATGATGTAACCAGTTAATGATAGTTAATGGTAAAGGGGTAACCAACCTGTAACCAACCTTGAAAGAGGTTGGTAACCAATGGTTAACCATTAAACGATGGGTTGATGATGGTTAACCAATGATAGTATGATGGTTAATTACTGGTTAGAGGATTGGTTAGAGGATTGGTTAGAGGACTGGCTAACCTTTAAATGATGGTTGATGATGGTTGATGATGGTTAAATCTAGTATGATGATGGTTAAGCAATGGGTTTACATGGTCGCTCATGGCGCTTCGATATGGTTGACAAATCGTGATTGCTGACGTCGGCTGAGGATGGCGGTGATGAATGATACTCCAGCGTTGCTGGGATGCCACCTATCCAGCCCTGGAGCCTCCACCAGGCTCAAGATCCAGGTGCAATCATCAGCAATTGATGGTTTTAGTGATGTGGGAGTTTCTGGCTACCCCAAAGTTACTTATGGATGGTTTATTAGTTTAAAACAATCACTATCGAATGATTTGGAGGTACCCCATTTTGAGAAACCACCATATGAAGAAATAATGGACTACCCAGGACTACAACAACCGTGCACTACAACAATAGAATTCAATAAACATATGCCGAGATGTGCCAAGATGTGCCAAGTAAATCCAGGATCCGCAACATCAATGGTCAAAATGCGCTGGCGACGACTTCCAAGTCAGGCTGGCTCTTCGACTTGGATCCACAGCAAATATGGGGATGATGGCTCCCTGAAGATATGAGGAGATAGCAGTAGTCGGAATATCATGTAATAGCGATGTAAGGATTACATAATAGAAACATAGGTGGCTGCTATCGCCTGATCCTAGTTGCACTTTGGAGCTGCAATTTGTGTGGTCGACCTACTCGAACTTTGGCGGATTTGGGTCACCACAAGTCCGGCTGCAAAGTCCAGTCTTCTCAACAATTCTGACCCCCAACCTCCACGAAAATGTGAACCCAAAATCTGATCAGACCTGCAATGAGTTCATGGGGGATGTTGGATACCTCTTCTGCCGTATGTTCACGGTGGACGGTTTTGACGCACCAATTCCACTATCATTATATTATGCAATTCTATTCACACATGTTGCTTCCAATTGGTTTGTTGATTGCATCTCGTATCCTCAAAAATGATCACGGTTTCCAACCACCATCATGGTTTCTGACGTTGTTTCCAGGGAGCATCATCGTTTCCAACTATCATGAGACAACTAATCCCCACCCAGGACCAGAGGCAAGTTCACGGTACTCAAAAATATCATTTGCCTGACAGAACAGCGGTCCACCACTGGAAGCACTGGCTCTGGTGCTGGCTACTCCCTGCACCAACGACTGGAACCCCAACAACCCAACTGGAGTCCAAGGCTCTAATTTCATCACCGGATTTGATGGGCAAACGCCTGCGGTTGAAATTTGAGACCACTGGGATCAAAGGGTTGCCGTGGCATGACGTTGAAGAGCTTCTCAATCGCCATCAACATGCCGGGATTGATGCTGGCTGATGCTTGATGATTGCTGAGGACTTGATCACACAGTAGTTTAATGCTTAGTCAAAAATTGACTGAATGATGGTTCATGGGAACACATCGCATCTTTATTGACAACATTTGGTATCTTAGGGTGGATGATCAGCCTGAAGCTCAGGGTATTCTGCCTCAGGTTCACCACCCTCCTTGTGTTTTGCCGCTTGCGTTTACTCCAGAACAAAAGGCAGTTTCAGAAACATCAGAAATGTCGAACCAGCTGCTTCCCAGCCGAAACTGGGGAGCTTCAGAAGCCCAAGACATGTGGGGGACACCAAGCATGAAGGGAGACACTAAGCCCTGGTAGACGATAATCCCGAGTGGCACTGCTGGGATGCTGAGCCGTGGATATCCTACTTGCCGGTGCATGTTGATGGGCTTGCCACCATCAATGATGCTCCGAAAGGCTCACCAGGGTTCTGTACGAAGGTCCCAGTTTTCCTGAAGAAATTCAACCTGTCAGGTCACCATGTCCCTGTCAGGTCCTCCAAAGGTGGAGAGCTTGAGCCCAACGACTCTCCAAGACTCCCATGCAAGCATTCCAACCTTGGCGTCGGAGCCCTGTCCCTTCCGATCCCCTGGTGTTTGGGAATCCATAGGGCCCCAGGTCGTGACTTCTTAAAGCGCAAATCCTGGAGGTTTTCCAAGATTGGATCCTAGCATCTGATGAATCAATTGCTTGCGCCCCATCAATCGGTTGATATCACCATATATCATCACATATCAACCATAAAAATTGGTCAATCATGATATCGATCAACCATAGAATGTTCAAGCAGTACCATTCATCCATAAAGTATGCATCAAGAGGTATCATCAATCAATGACCACATGAGCCACTGGCAAATTAATCTTCGGTGGTCACACAGGTTGTCGCTGAGTCAGCAGGGCCTGGCTGCTGGGATGGGTGGAACCATTCCATCTGGGGGGCCATGATTCTGAGCCATATCCCCATCATCCCAAGCATTTTGCCACGGTCGCTTGGATGCGACTACTTCCATGCGATGCAAGCGAATCAGTCAGTTAATCTTCTGATGCTTTACTCAAGCACGTCATGCAAGCAGGCCCATCTATCCCGCCCTATCGTTTCGATGAATGAGTTCCATAAGTGTCTCCCGAAGCTTTCATGATCGAATGATCAACCAACAGGGTCATGCAAGTTTCAAGGCCTTTCGTGCAGATCAACCAACAAACCCAACCAACCAAGAAACTTCCTTACCTTAGTTATGGACGGATTGTTGCCATTGAAACTCCAATCAATTAGTCCTTGTTGGATTGACCTGTTGATTGGTCGGTTCTTCGGTCATTGCTTCGGTCATTGCTTAGGCTCTTACTTCAATGGTACAAGGTGGGCCCCCTTAGGTAGCTAACTTGGCTTATAACTAGGGTAACTACCAGTTCTGGTGGATATAGCTATAGTTAAATGGCTTATGAATCAACTTATAACCACGGGGGGCCCACCTTGTAGACACCAGTGGCCATCGCCAGGGCACATCGCAGCGGCAGCTCGCTGCTCAGCTGATTCAGCGCTGCGCGCCACAACCACGGGGGGGACAGTGACAGTGACGTAGCTGGCGGCGCTTGGGCAAGGTGTGGGTGGTGGGATGTGGATGACCAAGGTGTGGTTGATGGATGTTGGTGGGGAATTCACAAGAAGCAACTGTGATCGGGAAATAACTAACAACAACAACAACAACAACAACAACAACAACAACAACAACAACAACAACAGGGGGATGATACTTATGGGATGATACTTATGGTCATCACCATCATCAACCCAACAGAAGACTCACTCTGTAAAAAATTGGCGGGTCATCATCACAATGGGGGACAAAATATGCTAGAGAATGCTATTTACTCGTCACCACAGGCAAAAACTCATCTAAGCGGCTAACCGAAGACCTCGGGATGATCACTACCTACATCGCCTTGCAGTCAATCACGCTGCGGAATGACTTTAGAAGGCACGGATCGGAAGTCGGTTCTACTTGATTTAAAGCTGGGTGATTTCACAGGTCATATTGTCTTTAAGCTGTGCTACCACCAAACACACAGCTGGAGCATATCCTAGTTTCTCAAAATAGGGTACCCCAGCAATGGTTGGTTTACAAATATAGAAGGTCAATATAGAGGATGGTTTTGGGGAGTCCCCTATTTTGAGAAACCACCAGATATAAGCATCTACATATCATGTATGCCACCCCTCCATCAAGAATATCTATGTCTGTGTCAATGCAGGATGGTAATGAAGAACAGCAGCATGTCTCTCGTGGTGCAAGCTATGGCAGCAGTAGAGGGTTTCTGCAGATGGAGTGGAAAAAGTGTAAACAGCAAGGAGATTCAAATACAGGCGCTGAATACAGTCGAAGAAACTGTCTTCTCGGGCGGTGCAAATCAACCCATTTCCGCCCATTGGCTCTTATCTCTGTTGGTGAATCGCCAAGCGCTCATTCTCTACATGCCAAGCAGTACTGTAGATAGTTGATGTGGACTTCCAGGCGGCCCAAACTGGATTGAATGTACAGAGCTGGCCCTGGTTTTTTCAAACCTTGGCGCCAAATGTTCAACATGCATTCGCAGCCATCAGCTATCAACCAGATCAGCCAGCCATCAAGCGTCATCCTCCACAGCTGCGCCTTCTTTGTAGCTCCTGAGGATAGTTCCCAGAGTGATCGCATCCTGCGATGTCAGTGCCGTCATGGACAAGACTGATTCTGATACGCATGGCCAAGTTCCGATAAAAAGGGAATCCATTTGAATTTGAGTCATTCTATAGAGAGAGAGAGAGATGTCTTCTGTGTAATTCCAAGATATTCTAAGTACAGTATGACTCTTCCACTTTGCTAACTGTCCCCCAAGTGTGGTGAGCAATCCCCAGCCAGGCAATTTCATCCTGGCTCCGCAATGATCGATGAAATGCTGAACACCATCGGATTGACCTCGTCAATCATGACCAACCATCACCATCATGAAGCGAGGTTAACCACTATTAGCCCATGATGAACGAGTGATTCGCCTATGATCAAGCATGTTTGATCATCGTCATTACCATTATTAACCATTAACTATAGTCGTTAAGCCCATTCCTAACCATTATGAACCCTTATCTAAGCAGTAACCAATATTAACCACCATGAACCATTCTCAACTAAAGTAGTTAGCCCATTTATCAACCATTCTTCACCCCACCAAAACGCCCAGGTCGTCCCCAGTCGGTTCGGGTCCTGGCGCAATCTGCGACTCCCAAAGTCCAGGGCCGTCATCGTCGCCACACGCCACCCCGCGTGGGCCATGGCCGTCTGCACCGAATTCAAACCTCGAGGCGAAGGAGTGAGACGCCAGGGGTTGGTTGTTGGGAGTGGTCAATGGTGGTGGCTAATAGCGGTTGATGATGTTGGTTAATGATGATGGTTCATAACGGCTAGTAATTGTTAATAGTGATCGAAAAAGATGGTTTATACTAGTTGAAAGTGCTTTTTTGATGGTTACAATGGCTAATAATGGTTTGAAATGGTGGTAAAAGCTCCATTTTTTAACTGGTGGTCTCACTAGGGCAACCAGGTAACCATGGTGGTTATTGATGGTGGTGAATGATGTCGGTCAATAGGGGTAGTTCTTAATGGTGAAAAAACTGCTTAAGAGGGGTGAATCATAGTTAATTAATAGTAGTTCACCATGGTTAGACTGGCTCATACCGGCCTATGATAACAGCAACAAAACAGCCCCAAGTACATGATATACCCCTCTGGATTATATCGTTAAAGGTTCCAACTCATCAACCGTTGTCAACCCTCACCAACCAATATATCAACCATCGCAAACTATTGTTGACCGTCCTTGACCATCGTCACGATGTGGTTACCTGCCATCATCAGCCATCATCAACCATCATCAACCATCATCAATCATCATGAATCATCATCAATCATCATCAATCATCATAAATCAGCTAACCAACCATCACAATCCAATTGTTGCTGACGAATTGCCACACGGGCAACCCACAACGCTAGCACTGCGCCCTGGGTTTCCAGACTCACAACATCCACCTGCACCTGTGACACCTGGCGAAAGCCGTGGTGAACCATCAACGGTTTCATTGGGAATGTGCGGGGGCTCTTAATAGCTGGGGGTCACCACTATACCAAAGGCTCTCATATATATATATATATATATACATGTATAGAACTATCTGCCCTATATATTGGCTACACTAGCTCCCTTTATATCAATCATTAATAGCTCCATCATCAACGGCTCATTATTAAGAACTCTTTTATATCAACCATTTATCATTTATAGTAATGAACCAACCACTTTATGTTGATGATTATACTATTAACAACTAAAATATGGCTGAATGATTAGACAACAATCAGGATATCTTTCTTGATTGTTTGGAGACTGGTTGAGTGTTTCATTGGTGAATTATTGTCTATTTGCTAATGCTTTGTTCATAGACAGTTATGATTTGATGATAGTTTGATGGTAATGCTGTGTTCATACACAGTTATGATTTGATGATAGTTTGATGGTTAACTGATCAACGACGAATAACCATCCAGTGTTTCGTAGGCAAAAGTCATGATTAGCTAATGGCAAAACTCATGATTAGCTAATGATGTGAATGGCTAGTTCTGGTGGATGAATGGTGAATTGAGGGCCAATGACAGTGGTGAGCTGGCACTGCTTGATGCTAGTAGCGACGCCCGGGTCAGCGAACGGGCCCAGCGCCCTTCAAGGGATCCCTCGTGGAGGTCCCTCAACGGTTACGGCCAGGCTGAGATATCAAGACATTTTGCCAGTCTGATGTTGGAAGGCCGCACATGATGCCGAAGGCGTAGATGTCAATGTTAAGCCGTTACAACTATTCACCGAGAACTCAGCTATGAACCCTTGGGGTCAAAGTGTTAGCAAGTTAGCAACCGCTGGGACTAGTGGTATCCATGAAGTAACCACTGGTACCATTGGTATCCATTGGCTTAGCCACAAATTAGCAACCACTAACACTTAATTAATGAATCACTATCCATTAGCGATCACTACATCATCCTACCATGATCCAGTCACGACAAGGGTGCCGCAGCACCAATGACTCATGACTGACCAGTGACTTGAGCGCACCCGTCTTGTGTAATGCCTGCTTCACTGCTGGGTAACAGCTGTACCAACCAGGCAATCATCACAAAGCAAGCAATTTCAAAGCAATTTCAGAGCAATCTAATGATATGGATCTACTTAAGCATCACAAGTTGATTAATTACTATTTTTATCTAGATAGATAAACATATCTAACTTATTTATATATATATATATATCTCTTTGTTCAATCCTCCCTCAATTTAATCCAAAAACAACCACCGCAATGAATTCGAATCCGCCAAGGTGCTCCCATGATCCATCAATCTGGTGTTCCAAGCAATCAACGAGTCGCAACCAACGAGTCGCAACCCATCACCAAGCACCATCAAGCAGGCCAGCTTTGCCCCCATCAAGTCCTTGGATCACAGAACGGTAGCCACAAGTTCTACCGATGTTTACCTTCTGAAAGCGGTGCGTGTATATAGATATAAATACATACTGTACATTTACATTTGTGCAATACATTCCTATCTATCTATCTATCTATCTATCTATCTATCTATCTATCTATCTATCTATCTATCTATCTATCTATCTATCTATCTATATGCGCAGAAATATATCCAGTACACAAAAATCCGCAGATATAAATATACAAACATATAGCGCTGGGCAACTCCATTCAGAACATTTCAGAACAAAGCAGTGCCAAAAACGCGAATCATTGACCTATATTGGCTGGATGCCCTGTGACTGGGAAGTGGGCCGCCGGTCTCCTGCTTCCATTCGGTGATTACTACACCACAGGTCTGTCTATAAGACGAGGCATCCCAAAACTACTGGAGTTCCGCAGAAATCTGATCATCAATCGCCTTCCCTCACTACTAAGTATTTGCTCAGGCATGCATGTAAAGAATTAAGAAATCTGATGAATGTTTGTGATCCACACAGCCGAAATAAGTGACTCCAGCCATGAATTCTTGGATGCTCAAAGTTGCAAAAGGCTCTGTTGGAAAGGAATTGCTTGGCAGGACCCAAGCTCAACGCCAAGCATCCAGAAGTGTCAATGCCCTGGGCCATCGATCGCAGTGATCGCAGTTACCAATGAGGCCGTTGAAACCGAAGCTGTTCCTCGGGGCTCCAAAAGCCGCTGCGCTTTGCCGAACGCCTTCAACTCCCAAGGCATCTCAATGATCAACTCATCGAAAAAAAAGCAACGTGTTTATATAGAGAAATGTAGTCAAATAATCTACATCTAGATACTTGATCAATGCCATATACGTGTATTTAATATACACATATATATATATTCATACCAAATCTACATATCCAAACATCTGTGGGTGTTTCTCAAAATAGGGGTACCCTCAAATCATCGAATGATAGAAAATAATGCTTGATGACAAAAAAAACATTTATGGGGTTCCTAATCAGAAGAAACCCACATGTTTGTACATATGGTGGTTTCTGAAAATTGGGGACCCCCAAATCATCCATTCTCAACCATTGATAGCAATAAACAAACCATTTGAGCGGTTCCCAATCTTAAGAAACCCTGATGTTTATACATATGGCAGTGGGTCAAAACCCTGTACTCCTGGTTCCCCCATTAACCATTGTTTTACCTATAGTTTTGTTGGTCATCATCCACCATGATTGATGCTTAATATTGACCCATGGCCACATCTAGAACTAACTGATGTACATATCTCAGCCAATCAGCGCCATGGCCACTGCAGCCCTAGGAACAAAGTCTTCAGCTGCTTGCTGACCCAGCACCAATGGGAGGTCTCGCATCCTACAGCGGATGGGTACATGCGCAAGGCATTCATATGGCTCTTCAAAAACTTGTCAAGGGTTGACTGAACCAAAATGATTCATGGTTCATGGTTGATTATAATGATGGCTAATGGCTGATTAAATGATTGATTAGATTAGATGGCTGATTGAATGGTTGATTAAATCGTTCATTCAATGGTTGAGAATGGCAAAGAATGATTGATGAAAATGGTTGATAACAAAAAATGGGTTGGATAAATGATAAAGGGCTAATGGTAAGCAAATGAGGAGCCACGAACACACACGCGAACCCACAAGTGCTCATTGTTTCCAATTCCCTTTCCATGCTGTGGTGTCATTTTGAGCGGTATGTCTGTAGACATGAGCCCCGGAAAAAGCAGTAAAGAAACACATGACATAGCGAGCAAGAAATAGCTATCTCTAGTTGGATCATACCCCGATGGCCCTCTCATTGACTTTGCTGAAATCGTAACATGGTCGTTGCCTTGAAAAAGTTATGCAATGTAATTAGCAGGGATAGAAAATGAAAGCATATCTTTGTAATCATCATGGCACCATTGGAGTCTGAGCTCCAATTGTGTATCGTAGTAGACCCACATCAGCATAGGGGTCGGTATCGCCATCATCGTCATCATCATCATCACTACCATCATCATCCTTGTCGTCATCGCCGGCGTCATAGTGGTTGTCGCAATCATTGTGGTCGTCGTTGTTACAACCTGATTGATTTTGGTAAGCAATTCTTTCAATGACATTCTGGTTGGTGGTTATAGGCCACCCGAAAAATATCAGTTCTAGATAGTTCTAGCAACCTACCACTAAAATCATCATCAAAATGCCATTGCAGCAACCATCAAGGTTGATTGTAATAGCTTCAATGACATCAAAAATCATCAACAATCAATCCCATCCAACGAGCCGCGTCGACCTTCAACCACCTTCCCGCCTTGAGACAGAAGTGTGGAGTAAGTCATGTCATTGGCAGTCACCAGGTTGAGCTTCATTTCGTCTAGCCTGGGGCCCATGGATGTCCAAAATGGAGCTGCTGGTGACTGGTGGTTAATGATGAGGAAGGCGGGATGAGCAGCTACGACCAATCTTTGGGGGCGACCCCCCGCCACACACACATGCTGTTCCAATTGGTGCGCATCCCAGGAATGAAAACAATAGTGTCACCATGGTAGTGGCCACAGTTCTTTGAACCACCACTGGGAGTGGCTCACCGTTCAGCATGGACAATGTGAATCAATGACTGGATGACCTGCAGGTGACTGTAGCTGGAAAAAACATCGCCCCTTTTACGCAGGACCTACACCTGTCACTGGGTCCATGGTCCACCCTTGTTCCACCCATTGCCCACCCATCCGCGGATGTCCATAGCTCCATCTTCCAAGCAGCAAAGTGAAGGAAAATCTCCAGTAGCCCACTGCCTTCAGAGCGGAATTGATACCTGGGCATTGCTCCAAGCTCTAAGCTTAGACCCAGCTGCATCCAGGCTGCAAAAGTGCTGATGTTCCCATGCACATGGGGAATCATAATTAGGAATATGCACAATCGATTTGTGTATCAGAAATATATCCACTTTTTTACATATCCGTATGTAAATACTTTCATGTCCACATATACACATATGCATATGTATTTACATGTGCATATATTTAAATATACATACATATATAAACGGATGTATATGCGTGTATATATATATATATATATTGATGTATTTACATATATGCACATACACGGGAAATACCATGGAATGCCATGGAGCAACACGGAACCACAATCCAGCAACAGCTATTGTGCTCTCAACAGTCAGATGCCTTGCCTGGGTCCCTGGTTTTCTGATTTCAGAAGCAGCGGAGTCAAATTGATGAAAGTCTCAACGTTGAACTTAGGAAGGAAAAATAATATCAAATAGATTATATTCGGAGCATACAGGCGCATGCATTTACATATAGATAAAATGTGTACAACAGATATCGATAGATATCGTACATACAAATGTGGGTGCGGATCAAAACCTCTGTCTGAACTCCTAGTGAAGATCCCGGATCAAACAACAGGCTACATTGCATTTCTTTGTGCTGCTTGCCACTGACCCGTAGCATCATACTTGATGCAGACAACTGTTGGTCATAATCGCATATGAATGGCTGCACTTGGCTAATCACGACTAGTCATTGTGTTCCTAGTTCCCAGTACTCACCTATTGTCTAAGTTGGTTGTCAGAGTTGATAACCATTCACTGTCGAAATCTACCCTTAAAGTATCCGAAAGTGACCAGCATAGCACGACATAATCGAAAAAGTAGTTGCTCAATCAATGGTTTCTTCGAGAGCAATGGCTATAAACCAAGAGTTGATTCAATGATTAGTTGGTGGTTAATTTGCCCTTAATGAGTGGTTCATAACGGGGATACTAACCAGCAACAATGGTTCATGATAGCTATCGACTACAGAAGCGAAACCATGCTGATATGTATAATTGTTTTTCAGGTTGTATCATGTTGTATGTTCTATGAATGCTATTGGTACCCATCTTCTTGGTGGTTGAGAGTGGTGCCCCTCACTAGAACGTAATGAAGTCAACCTTAAACTGCCAACTTTTTGTTTTGAAAAGATATCATGCTGTTTTTCTTGCAAACATATTATATACGATGAAGTGGGGGGGCACTCTGTGCTAATCACGATAGAAACCATCAAGTGTTTTTTTTACATCTGGTTGTATCATCTGATTGTTAATCTGGTTGCTAGCGATGATTGACGCTTCAAACCTGTGTCTTATCTGATCGGAGTTTTGCCGAAAAAGAGCGTTCCCGTTTTGAGTTCTTGTCTCAGCAGTCAATCTGTGGTGTCATGCATGGGGGTGTTGCGTTTCACAAGACAATGGCTTTAAAATCGAGTTGGATCATAATCATAAGCATCCTATCGTTTGGTGGTTTCGGCATAATCGGCGGTTCAAATTGATATTTCGAACAGCCCAAATGCGGCTGAAACACCAAACCACCATCAATTTCCTTGGGATTTACCACAATCAACCATGCGTTTGATCGCTAAGTCATCACTGTTCGCAATCACTATTCACAACCACCATGCACCGGTGCTTCACCACGGCTTCAAACACCCGGCGGTAGCTCTGGTTGACGGCTGTGGATCCAGCCGGGAAGTACCACCGGCCCCACCAGTGGCACAGGGCCTACTAAGCCGCGAGCCCATGCGAAGCTAGAAGAACCATGCGATAAGCATGTGATAAGCATGGGATTATGTGATAACCATGTGACAACCATGTGATAACCACAAGTTTCTTCATAGCCTAAGTATTTGTCAAATAAAAGAGGCAATAAATCGGCAAGAGTTAGCATAAGAGTTAGCCATGTCGCAGATGGTGTTGACTTCCACTTGCACGATCTTCATTTGTCCTGGGAGTCCAGAGATGACAAAGCCAGGCTGACGCCATAGAATCAAACCAGCCAAGTTCCCAGAGGTGACAGGGGAATGAGTTCATAGCTATCTACAAATGATGCTCATACAATCCTTGTGACTTTTGGGAAGTTCAAGCCTGTAGCTTCCCCAATCAATTCATAGCAATGGGCTATGGATCCATGTGGATCAAAATGATCATGTTGCATCGGGCAATCGGGCAATCTCCCCATGGTTATTCGTGAGAGCCTGGCATGCGTAACAGACAAAGAAACTTAGGAGGTGGAACTAATTGATAGGCTGATGAATGACCTTTGTCAAGGGTTCACAATAATGGGAAACGAATGGTGAACAGTGAACCAACGAAAGGATCGATCAAAATGCATTAGATAAAAGGTCTGAAAATCATTGAAAATCTCAAAAAATCACCCAGAACAGTGGTCATGGTCACATGCGGAATCTCACCGGTGAATTCACAGCAGACTATCGGATTTGGGAGATCTCCAGGGACCGGGTCACTCACAACGCCAAGTTGTGGTTACTAGGTTTCCATGGGTCTATAGTGGTTACTAAGGGTTGTAAGCATTGTAATAAGGAACAATGACCAACAATAATGCTTAATTCAATAGGTTGTTTGGGGGAAACCAAGGCTTTAGGGTTAATTAGTCCCACAGATTTATTAATTGGTGGGTGTACCTTATCAATGGGAAACCAATTTGCGAACTTCGCGGACACGTCCCATGAATCAACCAGGGGTACATTCATCCAGGGTTGGCATCACTAAAAATCCGTCAACCAATCATGACTGGTCGTTGCCGCCGTGCCATTTCTACTCTGAGCCACCTTGGTGTGAGTTCACCAACGGTCGCTGTGGCTACGTCGGGTGGTTCCATTCTCATGATTGATTGTAAGCTGGGTTAACGTATGACTGAATCTACAAGATCATATGTCTGTGCATACATGATCATCTATATATGTACGTGTCTAGTAAGATATGCATATTACTGCATATTCATTGTGGGCACAGTATGTGCATAGGGGCGACCCCCGAACCCAGTCGGGGCCACTTTGAAGCCATACATTCCTGTGATCAAAGAAAAGTCCAGAAAACAGCGGCAATTCCAGAAACTTCTCCCGGTATTATCATGATGCAATCAAGGTCAGAACCATGCACTGAACCACCCAGCGAACCATCGTGAAAGGCCCCGAAGCCTCCAATTTTTGGAGCCTCCGGTCCTTGACTGCACTTGAGCGAGCCATCTTCGATGGCGGAACATCTGGTGGAGTCTTGTACTCGGCAGGTCCCCAGCGGGTTTTCTATGCGAAGGTTGGGCACTGACCTACATGACTCACCAGCCCAATGGCTAGTGGAGAAACGTGACCAGTACGGTGATCTGCCCAGTCACCGAAAACACGAGCCGCCAGGCCTTGTCTCGGGTGCAAAGTTCTGCTTTTTTTCAAGGAAGAAATTGTCCCCAAACACCGCTTGGTTGTGATCCATGAACCCAAACATACGAAGCAATGGGACAAGCCCCTGGCACTTGATTGGCCAAACGTTGGATCAGAAGTAGTAGAAGAAAATCCACCAGCCAGTGAGAACGGCAGCAGTGGCAGCAGACTGGTGTCTTCCGACAGGGCTTTGACAAACTCAAAGCTGGCCCAAACAAATCCAATACTGAATCCCAGTACGGGGCTCAAACATGCTGACAGGCACTTTGCCCTATCCCTGAAGAGTTGCAGCTTCCGCAATTTCAACAAGCGGTTTGTGAATGGGAAAGAAAAAGTGATTGCCAAACATGGTTGGAGAAGCACCAAAATCTCCCGCATGCACCACACTGCATAGTCGAGGCCCGACAGTGGCGAGTCGGGCCCCTGGCTGATTCTCCAAATCAGCATTGACAATAGAGGCGAAGTGCTGACCAAGACCATGCTCACTGTATACCTCGTAGGTACATTGATGCGAAGTTGCTGAAGAATTCGTGGTCCCAATCTCTCTCTTACCCTACGATTGAATTCTTCCAGTGGGTTTTGGCCATGCCGCGAATAAAGATCGCTCAGGGACTCGTAGACCAATTCCCGATCGCAGAGCATCTTCTCACCTGCGGAGTTTTTGAAACCTGTGGAGCTTCACTGGTGGCTGTGAGGATTCCCATATTGCAGTATTGCCTTCAATCTACAAGATGATAAACCACAAGCTATTCTCATCTAGTGACACATCTGATAACACTTGTTTTGGACAACTCCTCTCCTGTCAAGGGATGTTTGTGATTGTTGGTGCAACAAAAGCATTGACACGCTTGAATCTGAAAGTCGCGCAAATGCTGAGGCAGCTGGTCGAAATCATCCATCAGTGTCATCGTCAGGTAGTTCAATGTGGGGAGGAGCGTTGATGCGACAGGCACGACAACTAAGCAGACATAGCTCACTGCTGTTACACTTCCAAAATTTTCATCGTTGACAATGGCGTCTACGGCAATTCCGTAGCTAAAAAGTAAAATATGCCACAGAATTGCGTTCAAATACACACCGACAGCGGCTGAGACAGGTAGAATTTCCAGTTGATCCAACCGCCGTGTGTGGCTTAGAAAGCATCCAATCTCATAAGCACACCACAAGCGACTGAAGGTTCTGCTTGACCACAGGACCAGTAGCTTGTCAGATGCCCTTACGAAAGCTCCGAGGCCAAGGATGCCCTTCTCCTTCAGCTCATCATTTTCTTGATGAATGCACAGCTTGTCCAGGAAGACCACCCGAGGTGAAAACACACAGGAACGAATCCTCTGCCAGAAGCAAAGAAAAATCAGAAAGACCAGGTAGCTGGAGAACATCCAGAGATTGCTCATGCCGTACGCCAGCTGTGTCTTCACTACCCCCAGCACAATGCTGCAGAGCACCGCTGCAACGGCAGCAGCTTCCGAGTTGAACCGCAGCAGCAGCGTCAAGAGCTTCATCCACCGCGAAGTCTCCCAGTCGTGGCTCAGGAATACATCGATGGACTTCACCGGGCAACTGAGATCGAACAGCTTGGGTCCCTTGGGTCCCTTGGTCAAGAGCTTCATCCACCGCGAAGTCTCCCAGTCGTGGCTCAGGAATACATCAATGGACTTCACCGGGCTGCTGAGAGCGAACAGCTGCTGCTTGGGTCCCTTGGTCAAAGCCTTCCCAGTGCCTTCCGAAGCCGCTCAGTGCCACTGGCAGCGTGGCACGGAGCAGCTGCGGCTCCAGGGTCAAACTCAGAACGGCGCCGCTGTCGGTTTTGCCCACCGGGAGCTCCGGCGTTGACGACTCAGACTGCCAGGAGACGCCCGTCTCAGTCCACAGCTGCTGATCCAGCCACAAATCATCCGCCATGGGCAGGTCAGGTGCAGTCATCTGCTGGTGCTTTGGCTGAAGGAATCGGAGACAAGATTTCAATCTTTCTGGTCATCTCGTGGAAGTTCTACTTATGAATTTGCTGCAGATTTACACGCCGCCTATCTGAGGATGTTACGTGGATTGCTGGTAGGGCACTCAACTCCAAGTGCAGAAACTCGAGGTCTGGGCAGGTTGAAGCCAAGATCAAATCACTAGTTGTTAGTAGAAACAAGGTGGTTTGGCCACCAAGGATTGGACTCAGATCAGATTCCCAAATAAGGATTCCCAAATCAGAGTGATTGTCTAACTACCTTTGCGAGCCTCCTGCTGCTGAGTGAGTACCATTTGATTCACAAGTCAGCGAGTTTCATGCGGAAGTCAACTGGGATCACATGACAGGAATGCTGGATGACAACACCTTGTAAGGTCAATCAGAAGACTTTCAAGCACCGCCTCTTCCGAAGGGTCTGCTCTACCGATCCTTTGGGTTCAAAAATCAACAGCCGAATTACTTTGGGAAACCTTGGAGGCCGGTGACTTATCGACCCCAAGTTGCTAGGCATCAACATCTATGCGGCAGTCTATGCGTGTATGTATGTGTGTGTGTGTGTGATCTAATGTCATATACTGCATTGGTAACATAGTGCAATGCAATATAATGCAAAGTAATGTACTGCGTGTATATCTATGCGCCTATGCATACATTCTACATATGTATATATGCGAACATACATCCCACTTGTGAGAACCCTCATCGTACATCCCGCGCTCTCACATTGGGCTCAGCAGGATCTACTGAACCAGCCGTGGTGATCATTCTGACGAAACAGCCACCGTTCTCCGCAAGCCCTGCTGCCACTTGCCCTGCACCAGGCCCCCAACAAACCAAGTGGCCCAATAGCATGGCACTGCAGCACCAGGGGCCGGTCCCCAAGGCACTACCGAAGCCTGGGCTTAAGCTTAGTGGTCTTGATGGGCTTAGTCTTGGGCTTCATCATGGATACAGACATTTCGTGAAGAACTCATGTGTAGCAACTTATAGCTATTGGTTGAATGGTTGATCACGGTGAATGTTTGATGTCGGGTGATAATAAGCAACGATCATAGAGAAATACCAACGAATGATCTGGGCTGGGCAATGATGCAACTGCTGAATTACCAGCAGTCCCTTTGGATCACTGCCAAGCCACCGGGTCAAGTGCAAACGACCAGTTTCGATTGATCATTGCTTGCTGTTCACCATCTTCAATGGGGCATCAACATGTTGGTTATTCCCACCATGACGATATACCATGAGATTAACAGGGGGTAATAACCAACAAGCATTGAGATTAAGCATCAATAGCCACTATTATATCTTCAACGAAGGTTATTGAGCCTTCTCAACCATTGACAGTTATTGACCATCATGAAGCCTTCTCAATCACGGGGACTACCCGTTGTACCACATTCATTTGCCATCAACCAGGGCTTTGTACCTCAGTTGCTGGCTTGGCACTGCATCACCTCACTGCAAGTGATCCGCAAACAACTCAGTTTCATCATTGAAACACTGGTTGACACGAACATGTGATGATTAACATGATTAAGTCAACCGGATTAATGATGAAACATGGTTAATCATGTGATGATTATCCCTGGTTAATGATGAAACTGCGTACCTCCGAGCAATTCACAACCCCAGATCAACAACAAGCCTCAGCTGGGTGCCTGCGAAGCGATGGCCCATGCCAAATCCCCCTAACAATCCTTGTTCTCATCAGATCTCATAATTCGAATATTTCTCTTCCAACCATTTCTGCAATAATTCCGTTACTTCTTTTTTCGGATTCCTGAAAAATCTCCCCATTTTCATCAGCTGTTCAGTCAACCAAATCATTCAAATCTATTCAAATGAGCTGTTCATTCAACCCAGTCATCATCCAAATCTCAACGAATTCGACCTCTGCCAAGGAGCTGAACTCGGTGGCCTCGAGGCCCCAGGTTCGGGCCTTCGACAACGTCTCGAGCGAAGCCACCCGCCTGCTGCCGCGGCTGCCGGTGCCTCGCCTTAGGCGGCTTAAGACCTCGGGATGCCATGGAGCTGGGGACTGGTAGCTGGGGATGGGAGTAGCTGGGACAGCTGGTGCTTCTCATAGCTCAACCGCCTCTCAAACATCAATGCTTCGTCACTTCATGCCTTGAGTTGGAACAGCAGTGCCCTCCCAAGTCTTATTCCATTTGACTCAATCTATCTATGAAGAAGAATGAAGTGCATACGTACCTGGACCTACACCCACAGAGATGGATATGTATACATTTCATGTCATAATATGTACCTATACATATGTTACATAAGTCCATAAAAATCCAACATACATCTCCACCTGGGGACAAAATCCTGGTTGAAAAATTCCTCAGCGGATCACACCTTAATCCTTGGCCGAGACGCCGTGTTGCAATGGACGATGTTAATCTTGAGCCTGGAATGACGCAACTCATCCAGCGCGGCATCAGCACGTCCCTTGCAGAAGGTCGCCAGCGGTGTATCTACTGACCTGCTCTCCCTTTGGTTGCTGTTTGAGGCCTATCCACACAAAACACTCACAAGCAAAGATCGTCAATTGTCAACTCCAAAGAATTTTGGTTCACTTTACATATAATATTTATATAATATAAAATAAAATAAAATATATATATATAATCACTGATATATGTATATATGTAATATATATATATATAAAATATATATATACATATAAATATATATATATATATTACATATTTACATTTGTTGTCCTCGCAAAAAAAAAAAAAAAGAAACTGCCCACCGGACTGGTATGCCATGGCAGCCCCGCCCGGCGCACACCGCGCCCGC
>VSDK01001730.1:98182-146041 GCA_009767595.1 Symbiodinium kawagutii | reverse complement strand
CCGCGCCTGGCTCAGCACGCCGCCGGGCGCCATGGGAGCCGTGGCTGCAACCGAGAGCAGGCATGGTGTTGATAGAGCTCAGCCGTTATAATAGGCGTAATATGTATATATGATTAGTAGTTAATAATAATAACGGCAGCGGTGAACGAGCCATGTGTGTTGGATAGGCAATACACAACTATGGGTCAAGCAGTTAACCAACCACCCAATGGTTAATAGTTAATAATAGGGGATAACAACGCGAGCTGGGTCAATATTAACCAGCCAATAATGGAGGATAATGACCAACAATAGTAAGGGAAACAACGGTTAACGATAGGGGAACCAGGGGTACAGGGTTTTGACCCACAGCCAGATATGTATCCAGTATACATACATGAATTTCGCTCACTTAGGTGTTTTGCAACAACCGTTTTATGTTGTACTGTATTCATTGGCCGTTATCAATCATCTAGACATGGTTTGTGGGCAGTTAGTAATCATGTTCCCTGAGCATGTACTTCCTCATGTGCGAAACAATGTACTAAGAATCAAGTTCTTGCTCATTACCTGTTGACAACATGTGAACCATGCATCCAGCCATGCAGTACTGTAACCGTTGATGCCTATTGACCTCTGGCAAATGATAGGACTGTATAAACCTATCAACCATCAATAATGATGATTGTCAACGCTTTTATTGCTCATGATAATAAGCATGACTAACATTCATGATCACATTGATCTTAGACCGTGTGAACCATGTACACACCGTCAGTTCCAATGATATGTTTAATTATGCCTTCCATTTGCATATATGACACACTAATTAAACATAGTCATTAGAACACCATGATACAGTTAAATGTAGTTTGCAAATGGAAACCATAATTAAACACTGTATCATTAGTGTTTCGAAACTAACACTCGCAGTTTCGCGTCAGGACCCTTCTGAGGCCCATCTTTTTTCGCTAACGATGCTCTCGATTCGCTTCAGGGCCACACCTCGGAGGAGAACTTGGAGCGCTGTGAAGCCGCGACTGGCTGCAATGATAGGTGTGGAAAAACCATGATGAGCCACCAATAGTCGTACCACTAGGCATCCAAGTTTCGCCAAGTTTCGTCAACTGGTTTCGGTTCGATGTCAACAAAGCAGGGCAAGTCATGGAAAAATTATGTGCGAACTTCCGCAACTCTTCACCACTGTAAACGAGTCATTTGGGGCACAGCTCCACTGCGGCCTCACGCCCAAAGTGACAGGTGCAGCTTGAATCAACGTGTTTCCATCGCGGTCAACAGTTCCATGACAAAAACCGGCAAAGCCAATTGCACGAGGGATGTAGCTTTGAGGAAGTCGTACGAACGCAAGACATCGAGGGAGAAAGAAATGGTTCGTGCAAATCTATATATATCATATATTATGTATTTTCTTTATATATACATAGCGTGTTGCAAGTTACCAGGTCTCGCCAAGTTGGGATGACAGCATGGCAGCACGGAAATCTTTCAACCTTTGGTGCTTGCGAAAACGACCATGCTCCGCTTACCACCGTCGGATGAAGGGGGGGTTGTTGGGGGTCTGGCCAAAATGAAGTGTCCATCATTTTCATGTCTTGGTAACCCATCTATCAACACTGGTCGGCTGGTCCTGGGGCATAGGGAGTACATGTTATCCCAACGGAACTGAAGATACTGACGTGACCTGAAGCGAGGGACGGCGCCAGTCAATGCCACCAAATCGTCCCAAAGTTTTTCGCACTCGGATGCAGAAGTTCCTCCTACGCGAAAGCAGCACCGTGGAGGAATTGCGACAATGGCAGGACAATGATAATGGTTATAGTTATTGTTTAACGATATCAGGGTTAGCTATTGAGTATTTAAGGAATTGACTATATAATTTAATATAAAAGGGTTATCAATAATGGTGAATAATAGTGTGTTCATATATTTAATAGTGGTTGATAGTATTCCTAATCGCGAAAGTCATTGCAACTCTTCCGTTTTGATGCAAATCACACTGGCACACTGTCGCAAACAGGGTCCTTGCAAAAGTCCTTGCGACTGACTTTTCCCAGTGGCACAATGCATTTTCCAAAAACGCAACGACTTTGTCACTTGGGAGTAGGGGATCATCACCAACAAACTTCTGGTGAAACAGCATACTGTTCATACACCACATGCTGGAAACGATATCGACAATAATCAACCAGAGGTCATCAGCAACCAGCTCGTCCCAAATGGCATTGCTCTTAGGAACTATTGAACAAACAGCCAACAAAAAAGAACAACAACAGCGACAACAACAAGCCTGGCCTCACCAAGAACAACAACAACAACAACAACAACAACAACAACAAAACCAACAACACAGGTGCCTTACCTTTCATCAGTGCACCCCACGAAGTTGTGAGTGTTCGTTCGCAAGCCGAAGTATCAGTTCACAACTGCAGAGGCACGCTGGGGAGTGGCATTCCAAGAGTCACGCTACATAGTTGGAGTATATCCAACAAGGATCATTGGCTCATTAAAATCTTAAATCATTCTCGGCAATCGTGGTTCATCACAATTACTTAAGCCAAATCCATTGCACCCCAGGCTTAAATAACCCCCCACAATTACATCACAATCTCTAAGAAACAATGCATGTTCTCAAACAAATTTTAAAAAAACAAAGTAAAATCACAACCGCACCATTTACCAATATCTACCCATCCACCGTGGGCACCGGATGGCACCCGGCTCGCTCCTCCGCAGCCCCAGCAGATGCCGCTGCTTTGGCCGTACTTGTCCTCCGTGAGCATCGACAACGAAGCCGTGGCACGGCTCACGGGGTGTCCTCCACTGGACCAGCCCGCCCTCAGCATCTTGGTGTCCTGGGCAGCGGAGCTTCACGTGCGACGCGACCACCTTGAGGAAACTGATGAGAACTCGTGAGAAAAGTGATGAGAAAAGTGATGAGATTTTTTCTATGGAAGATGGAAGAGGATACGAGATACAAAAAAGCATCTGATGGAAACATGATGAGAAGATATGAGAAGTGCAATAGTTGCAGTTGTGTTTTTTGTTACAATGAGATTCATGGAAGAGTGGAAGAAATAGTGCCGCTGTTTTTGGATTCATCAATCCACATACGACCGCGCATCTGTGTATGTTGGTCACAAAGAGCAAAGGATATTGGGGTGACCGCCTGACTTATTGTGACAACCCTGTGAGTTCCGAAGTCGGTAGTCTGAGATGGCAATTCGCACATGGGAGGCTGGGTGCTATGTCGATCATTTATGGAACAAAGTCCTAGTGGTGAAATCCCTGGCTCCATGCCGCTTGCGCACAAGATTCCAATTTGGTCGATGTTCCGTGCTGGCTTAATCCCCGTTTCAGATTGCCGGCTTCCTCTTGCTTCCCAGTGCTTGGTGCAAAGACTTGTCTGATTGCCGCATTCACAAATTCTTGATGAAGTGATGTGCTTTGAAGCTGGAACCCTTTAAAAACAAAAAAGTCATAAGTTGCAGATTCCTCCACAAATCTAGGTCCTCCAAAATGTACCTGATTCTGTTCACATTCTCATGGTTCTGGCTGAAGTACGATGCATGACCAAAGTGAAATGAGTGGGAAGTCTGGATTGTTTTCCCACCCCTGCCAATATTTCGGCAGTTGAGCAGACTAGTCTTGCATATACGTTCAAGTTGAAATGTTGAACAATCTGGCAACAGTTCAATAGACATTGAAGATCCATCCCAGTAAGCACGGTGCTCACAAGTTCACCATGCAGTGTATAACTTGAAACACCCAAGCATCAATCCATGAGGAAGTGGGATCTGGATCCAACCTCAGTGGTCGGGCAAATGACCCAGGAGCACATGCCTATGCTGCTTCATGAAGATCATCCAAAGCCAAAAAGCAAAGAAAAAATGAAAAAAGAAGTGACGATTTGTGCTTAATAAATGATTCGTTGTTTCTGAGCTCCAAGAGCTATTGGTTCAGCTGAATGCATTCTATTCCAGTGACAATTTCCCGCTCCTTGCTTCCAATTCTTTCTTTTCACCCAACTTGCAGCATAACCAAGAATTCTGTTGGCATCAAGAAACACGGTTCGACTGGGATATAACGGCTTCCCAAGTGGCTTTTTGTGTGGTGGTGGTCGTTACAATGCCTTCCCTCAAGAGGCACATTTCAGTGATGCACCCGATCACCCAGTGAATAGAGTATGCAACACCCAAATGCTCACATCGTCTTACATCCCACACCCATAAGCAAATAATCTTTCGCAACTTCAGGGTCCATGTCCTGCAAATCGCTTGGAGGCAAACTGCTAGTGTTTTTGGTGCGACAAAAGGATCCTTGGCTGGTGAAGATTTACCATGAATTGCTCCTATAGCCTTTTTGGCAGTCTTGGCCATCCCTGTTTGATAAGATTCCCAGGCACCATCGCAACCAGGCTGTGGTTCCGAAATCATCCGAAATCCAGTTGGACCTGTTCTAACTTCTGAACATTCAAAAAAAAAGAGGCCTTTTTAGGAGTTTTTACGGAAACTCATACCTCCAGTTGGACTGGCACAATCAGCTTAGCTATGCCTAGCCTATGGTATTTGCAACAACCGAACATCAAACAGTTTCTGCACCATCATTCATCTGCCGGGCTTGACGGCGCAAACGACATGGATCAGTGTACACCGATTGTGGACTGAATCCAACGATCATGAATCCAAGTACACTACGTATGCAGAGCTATTCTTATTGATGACAAACAATTGAAATTTCTATGATTTATCATATTGATGACTACTGTCGCTATCAATCATCAACCATTGCTACCATTTGATGAACGGCTCCTGATAGCTCCTGGCACCGCTCCCCCTTTAATACGACCCTTTAAAAGGCTAGTGCTGGATACCCCTGGCTCCTGGCTCCTCCTAACAGCCAGTGATCACCCAGTTGGCTCCGAGCCACGTGTGGATGCACAGCTCTGGCGGAGAACCGTAGCGACGATGCATCCTGGGAGCACGCGGGGCGGGGCCCCGTGGATGTCCCAAAGTCAACATCCCAGGAAGGTTTAGCTATGTTCAGTTTCATCCTGGCTTGACATGGCATGGCTTGATATGATCCAAACTTGAAGCATCAAGTTTGGAATGCCTGGATGAACTTTGGAGGATCATAAGACTTTTCTGGACACAATGACACCAAAATGGATAGGGCAAAGACTTCAGCTGGGGCAGCTGGGGGAGGAGTCATAGAGGGGTCATCCAAGAAGACCAACTGTCTCATTGGCTCAAGAGAGTAGGGGGTTACGAAAAAGTTGGCATAATTTGCAACGAAGGAGTCTCTGTGTTCGCTTTGGATTCACATAAGAAAGGGTTTTGCTGGACCTTGATCCTACATCATGGTACGTCGAAAAAATCATCGAAGCCTGAGTCTCAGTAGATCTCAGAAGTCTCCATAGCCTCTATTCATTTTTTGTTGATATCGAAGCCAATAAAAAACGCAAAGGGAGCTCACCAACAGGAGAGCATCCTCCGCCAATCAGGATTACCCCTAGAGCTCGTTTCTACAACGCAGGTGATTTGAAGTCAATACGAGAAAAAACAATGATGAATACGATTAATAATCACAGTATACCATGATTAATAACAATAATAAATAATGGTGAATAATGGTGGAGCATTAGTGCAATAATCGGAAAATGGTTGAATAATTGTGAATCATAGTAAGATGCCATGTCTTTTATCATGTTTTATCATTCAAAACATTGTATCAACCAACTCAGCATCGTGATTGATAAATTCTTCGTAACCAACTGTTGGCCAGCTGGGTCAGCTCAGCAGTTGCGAAAAACCAAGGCTCTCTTTGACCATCCTCAGATGCGCGGATGACACGAATACTTCCTACCCTTCCATTGCAACTAAGAAATGGAAGCAGCAACACTTTGGCAATTCTGGATGGCTGTTGCAGTTCGCGTCACATTTCTAAATACTTCTGGTTCTAACATGCTTTTTGCGTTTGCAACTGGGGTTGTACCACTCATCAAAACTTAATGTGTTCGACCATGGATTTCAACTCAATGGGATCATCATCCAGGTACCCTGAGGTGATGCTAGCTAGGGTGAACAGATTTCACACGATGGGTAGCTTTGGGTCTTTGCATGTTTGATCTTCGAATGATCCTTGCCAGCATCATCATCATCATCATCATCATCATCATCATCATCATCATCATTGTCTTGCCCCCAACAGACTATACGTGATTAACATCGGATTTTTCGCAGCTTTCGCACTTGCATCCATGTGAAAATGGAGATGAAATGCGTCGGGCTCACATGTATGAACCGTACGCAAAACATCGGATAAAAAACTATACATAATGCGTGGAAAACAAATTCTTCGCCTTCAGGATCAACGGTAGCCGTTCTTCGAAGGGGATCATGTACTTCGCTGGATATTTGAGTGATTTGCCAGAACCGATGTCAAGAATCCGATCAAGCGTTCTCGTGCATCCATGAGCCGTTACAAAATACTTAGCAAGCATCGTAGCAGCAGCATTCCCAGAAGCCAAGGCAGGGCGCAATGACAATCCAGCATGCCATGCGCTACAGCCACAAAGAGCTAAAGACTGTGTCCGCTTTACAATGCTACCTTGCAGAATTTGTAAATGTGAATGTTGCATCAACCACACCATAGCACGTTTCCACACTGATGAATACGCAACCAATGGTTGAGAGACATAATCAGCAGCATGACCCTCGTCATCCAAAATGTATCGACCAATTCCATAGTCAGAGTTCCTCCTGCTCTGTGTGGAGGAGTTTCTCGGTGGCCAGGAATGTGTGTATATCGCAAAATCGACAAGCAACTCCAGGAAAGAGATATCCCCATAGTTATTCGTATCGTCGCAAGCCGGCCAAGTGAGCTTACCAGCCCACTGCAATACCCTCCACAGAAACCCAGGTCCCCATGGATATGAAAGCATGAGATCATTTGGCAAGTGCCATGACCTGTGAGCAGTGTATCGTGGTGACTGAAATGCATCGTTGTTCCAGTCCAGTTGAAAATTTTGTTTATTGCATCTATCTTGTTTCATGCTAACTTCGGAGCATTTCTTGTTCCCAGCAACAACCACTGCGAAAAGGACTTGCAGGTCCTCTCTGTTCCGTTTGCATTGGTTGTAGGCACGCAAGACTTTTGCATATGTTTGTTTGGCATCAACCAGAATGGCATTCTTCGCTTCACTGTCTGCTAGCATGTTGCCATGATGAAGCCAAACACCGTGCACATCATCTAGGTTCGGTTTCGGCTGGTGAGCATCAACCTTGTGAACATGAATATGCAAATGATTGCGCAGCTGAATGTGTCTCCGAATCCTCTGCCACAATGGGCAAAACTCCATTGCAGAGTTAGGCCACACCGTTGAATCACGAAGCAGTAATTGGACATGGTCGATGATAGCTTGGCAATCCATATGCAGCACCACACGATAGTATTTGTCAAGAGCAACTGCTAATGCATACAACTCTCCCATATAGCTGTTCTGTAAAGACCCGTTCACTGGAAATCTGAAACAGGCCACAACCTCATGTTCGTGATATGGCAATTCAACGATCGCAGATGCAGCCATGGTATAATCTTCAATATCATTAAAGAAAGCTGAGCCATCTGTGAAAAGGAAATGGGTCACTTCATCATCCACAGGTTCAGCATACGACTGAAAAGGTGCAGAAAATTGCTGAATATGATGTGAAATATCGCATGTGACAGGGCACAACCCATAGAACCAGTTGGTCTCAGGCCATGCAGCAAGTCTCTTCATCGCTTGTTTGTTATTTCGCAAACTTTCCAACTTTTGACATTCAAAGACACGATGCCTTCTGGAGTCGCACGACCCGCAAAGTGGGCAGTCAGCAGTGGTGTTCGGTAGGAACTTTGCAAGAAAGTCATTTGTGTAATGCTTTCCAGAGAACATAGATTCGATGTATGGCCTGTGTTCATATGAGAAAGTGCGATACACGGCGGCAGTACTATTGTAATCAAAAGCAGAAATTGTAAAGTTCTTCCTTGTCTTACACTGTAGGCACACATATGCGTTCCATGCCTTTGCAATTGCTCTGAAAAGACTCTTCTGATGAGTGTTGACCCAGGAAAAGGTTCGCCCCGCCAGAGAAATCATATACTCACCATCAAGGAAGGTGCCCCCAATTGTGTTCACTGCATGTACAAGTGCTGCAATTGGACCGGGTTTACAATGTATTCGTGTTTTCGATTGAAGAAGGCGACACTGAGCGTGTAAATCAGTGACTTCACAGGGGAAGATCCGGATGAATCGCCTCCATACAAGCATCAATTGATATATATTTCTGAAACCAGGATCAATGTTCGTGTCAACTGAATTGACCGCAAGCCACGCACTGCAACCAGTACCCGATCTCATCAACGCTCCAGCCAACTGTACCCTCATTCGATGTTGAAGATCTTTGGGTACAACATGTGTAGCAACTCCATAATTGGCACATGATAATGCCGCTGCTTGAGCAATTCTCTTCCTGGCAGCTCGAGGCAGTTTGGTCTTCTTAATGACCTTCAATTTGGATATCGTCTTGGTACCACGTTTGACAATTTGTTTTGTGCATCGCCGCTTCGTATAGCTCTGCTCAACTCCCAGGTCTGTTGCAACATGAGCTAATGGAATGGCACATCCATCTACAGTGAATGTTGATACTTGTTTCCTAGCTGGAGTCGTCGTGGCCCATGTCCAGCTCTTAGAAGCAGAGATCTTCACGCGGAAAGTTGTCGTCAAACAAACAACAGCATCGAAAGCATTCCTCAAATGGGCAGGTTCCCTTGCAAACATTGACCAATTGTCTGCAAAACAGGTAAGTTCGCAATGAGGCTCTTGCTGTTGCAAAAAGTCATGAAGAAATATGGCAAAAAGCATCAGTGCTGGGGCAGCTACTCCACATCCCTCAATTATCCCAGTGTACGTAGGCATTGTTTCAGAGCACGCGTTGTTGATCTGAAAAAACCTCTTCATCTGTGAAAGCATTGCTTGGAACCCTCGAATGAGTCCCTGCGGAAGGCCATAAACATGCATGAGTTGGATCAAAGCCCCTCTATGAACAGAATTGTAGCATTTTTCAAGGTCAAGCACAAGTCCACACAATTGCTTGGCTTGTGTCTGGGCACAATCAACCCTGTATGCTGCAAGCAGCGCAAGCAAATCACTTGCAATGGCACGGCAAGGCCCCGCCACTTGTGCAGGAATGAGGCTGGAGAGCCATGCTGCTGACTGCTTCCCCCTTATACGTCCCCATAGTCGGTACAACTTAGCAGTAACCGTGACAGGTCTTACATCGTAGGGACTCTTCGGCTGTTCGGTCTTCGGTAAACAGAGTGTACGCGCAAGCGTCCATCTATCTGGCCAGCATGCCGTGTCCTCGATGTTTTGGAAAAGGATAGACAAAGCAGTCAAAAGGCTTAAAGGCAGTTTCCTCAAATCCAATGTGGAAAAACCATCTGCGCCTCTGCCACTATGTATCTTTGTCGATTGAGTCGCATCCCTCAACATTTCGGCAGTAATGCAGGGAAACTCTTGCATCTGCTTTCTCGGAACAGAGGCTAATAGGTTGTGCATCTCCTGTGGAATCTCATGCAGTTCATCGGGAGAATCTCTCTGAAAAAATTTATTCCATGCAGTGAAGAGTGCATCGTGCATTTCCGAAGGTTCCACATACAGTTGCTCCTGTTTCGCTATCATACTATGTGCATCATGATGGAGAAGTTTCAAGGGCGGCTTGACAGTCATTCCAGCGTCTGAGACTGAAACTATTTCAACCTTCTGTCCTTGAAACCAAAGAGGTAAATGTGGATCTAACTCTTTGAAATGTCCTCCAGGAAAAAAGGAAAGACCTTCCTTCGACCATCGCAATCGTGGAATATCAACTGATTTCGTAACATGTACCTGGCTGAGCGGTTTCAACTGATTTCATATCAATCTTACCTCCTTTACTCAGGTCAGCTAACAAATCTATTTGACGATTCTTCGTCTTCTCAAGTTTGGCTCTGACATCATTTGCATGGTGCCAATGTTGAAAGGTTTCACTGATTCTTTGAACGGTTTCAATGGACGGCAACCAGTTCGACACTGCAATGGACATGGCATCCCAAATCCAAGTTGGGAAATCAGGATAAAAACCCTTGGCCTGCAAGATGGTGTGCCAGAGGTGTTGGGCCTGGCTAAAGGCTTTCATCGTGAACCTCCTACTCAAAGCAAGCATTTGTCTTCTAAGGCTCTGCAACCGATGCACCTGTTTCATGTGTCGCCTAAGCAGCACACTGGATTGGTCTTGCAAGGGTTGTGTATCACCGTCTCTTGCTCTCTTGTTTTTCGGTACGACAAAATGGCAAAGCTTGAAGCAAGGTTTATGGTGTCTACCCAAAAAAGCTTGCGAGACATGAACCTTATTGCCTTCTGCATCTACGGCTGACTTGGCAAGTGTCCGTTCTGCGGCGTGTGTCCAAATTCGAGCCATCTCATTCATATTGGCACTTTCAATAGCTTTGGTCATGGTATGTTGGGATTGCAACATGGTTTCTGCTGCAACAACCTCAGCCGTTTCATGGTCATGGATGAATCTGTCGAAGCTCATGGGTAGCTTCCACACACGTCTTGGTGTCAAGATTGTCTGCCATCTGAATTTGGCATGGAGTACTGGATGTACTGCAAAAAGGTTGTGCTTTGTGGTGCGGCAGCTATCCAAAGCAATGGCTAAGTTTGGGGACGCAATAATAAAGCTATGTCTGGCACTGTGAGTTGAAGTTGGTTCAAGTTCATGTCCATTGACAATGCTGCTCTGCAGTGCCGTATCTACCCATCCTTGTGCTGAAAGAATAGGCCAGGCTTCTAACATGGATAGGGGTGCGTTGAAGTCCCCATTGATGATTGTGGGCCCACTGTGTTTCAGAGCACGTTGCGCAGCATATGAGAAGAGCCTGTTACGCAGTGCAATTGGGTCAACCTGCTTACATGTTGAAGTAGGCCCATAGACAGTGATCATCATCAAGAATCTATGAGGGGCAATTTGGACAAAGGCTTCACAATAACGGTTGGAGTTGGCTATGTCCGTGGGGTGCTCCTCAACTGTTGCACGGATTGGAAATGCTGAAAAGACAGCTGTGCCACCTGCCAGTCCACGCAAATCTGCCTTGGATGCGAAATAAGCTGGGACTGGAGCTGACCACGATGCATGGAACTCATGTTTCTTCATCCTTGCCGTGACTATGCTCTGTATTGTCGACGTTGCTGCTGTCTCAGCAGCACCAACAATAGCTTTTCCTAGGTTGCATATGTCAACCTCACGGTTTAGAATTGTAGTGGGGTTGATGGACAAAATGTTCAAAAATTCATCAGGACCCGGATGGTCCGCTTCACCAAATCTATGAACTTCACAAGTGAACAAAAGAAACATCAAAAACATCACAAAACAACGATGTGAAAGGAAATAGTGATCATGGTAGCACTTTCTGAGACGAGCTTTGCGTTTGACATGTCGTCTCCTGGCAATGATTCTGGCTCTGCTAATACCACTGGGTGCATGGGACCGTTTGGTGATGGATGCAAGGCAGGTCATATCACAGTCCCAAAAAATACCAAGCCCAATCCAAAGCGCCATGAAAAAGGCATAGGTATCAGTTCGCAACACCCAGTCACTCATTGTATCCTGATCAGGTGCTCCAAGGTTGTACCAGTGGAGCCTTTTAAAAAACTGGTGCAGTATTGTACCTCCGCACTGTTGATTCTGGCCATTCTTTGTTTGGCTGGCGGATTGTTGCATAAATTGGAATTGCATAGAATTATGGTACCTCTGATGTGCTAAAAGTTGTTTTTGTTTTTTTGTTTTTTCTCTTCTTGTGGAACTGCTCACCTCGCATGGTTTACCAGTAAGGTCGTCGCATCCAAAGACACACCAGCGGTCTAGGACATGGGGTCGATGGTTGCAATAACCGAACCGGTCCACCAATGAAGGCCATTCATGTGAGCAATTCGTGGAACCTTGATTGATTCGATTCATAGCAAGATTTGTGTGGAACTCAAAATCTCTACCATGATCATCTTGTATAGTACTCGCATTGTCGTAGGCATGTGCAATCACGGGAGCAAAAAGGACCAAAATCCAAACAAGGACTGCACGAAACCCACTTGCCTTAATGCCTAGTCAACTTGTAACCTTGGAGCGCTTGGGCGACGTGCCATCTTCTGCAATAGCAGGTGCCAAGGTTGTCTGCAGCTCATTCTGCATTTGTTTGAACAACTTCTGCATCTGGGTGAGCATTCCCGAGTTGTTCTGCTGGATCTGTGTCTGAATTGAGTTCTGTTGGTCTCTCAATTCCTTGAATTCCTTCTTCGATTCCTGAACCACCACTCCGAGATCGCTTCGAACACTTTCAATCGAAGATGCCACGGTGGTGATTCTATCATCGCATGCCTGCATTTTCTCATTGATCATTTCTGTCAATCTCTCTTCCAAATCTGCCTTCATATCTGAAAGTCTTGTGGTCGTCGATGCACTTGTAGCACCGCATGCATCCTCCTCTGGGCACATGGATACGTTTGGATGCAAAGGCACGAAACTTTGTTGCTTTGGTGGCTCTGATTGTTTTGCATGCATCTGGACCAATGGGACCACGGCCACATAGTCTTGGCCAAGGCAAAGGTGAGTTGCCGGTGGGTCTTGCACTGCACATGC
This sequence comes from Symbiodinium kawagutii, assembly GCA_009767595.1. NCBI lineage: Eukaryota > Dinophyceae > Suessiales > Symbiodiniaceae > Symbiodinium > Symbiodinium kawagutii. The sequence continues at coordinate 133,334 of VSDK01001730.1, read as the reverse complement.
AATCCATGCTGTCTTGCCTGCTGGACGAACCACTGAAGCTTGCCATCCAAGGGACTCCAATGCTCGTGTGAGGTCACTGCAGGTAGTACTCACTGTTATGTTTTTGAGCACCCACCATGTGGCACCGTTGGTGATCGTTCCCTCCTGCAATGAAATGGATTGAGGACGGACAGCCGAACGAATTGCTTGGAGATCCTCTCTACGTGCCCTGATCGCAAAGGCCCCAGAGGAACTGAGCTGAATGACTCCGAGTGCTTGCTTGTGCTCAGCAGCCTGTTGGAGAACCTCTTCAAGCTTCTTCCCATGCATGACCACAATCCCAAACCTGCTGTCTGGTCTCTTGTCCATGCCCTTGACTTGCATGAAAATTCCCGCATGTCCACTTCGAGCTAAAGTTGCAATCATGACTTGCTCTGATACACGAATGAAGCCGTGGACATGATGTGCCTCGGCATGATCGCATCTGGTCCTGCTCGCATCATATGGCTTGAAGGCCCACGATGCAATGACCTGGCCTTTTCTGAGTTCTGGCAAGTGATGGCCCAAGTAGTTTAAGACGTTGCGAACCTCCTCCCATTGAACCACATACTCTCTGATCACTGTAAGTTCAATGATGACAGTAGGAACTGCAGCAAGGTCCGTGGAAGGAACTGATGGTTTGCATTGAACTTCGATGTCACCGTAATTCATGACAACTACGGCAGCAAGAGTTGGCTTTCCTGCTGCGTCGATTGCCGGAACGGAGATCGGCTGGTACCCTTGAAATGGCTGTGATGTCACAACCACCAAAGCCAGATAGTCGGGGGAAATCTTTGCCACTGGGAGCCTCTTCATAGCAACACTTGGCGTTGTGATCACCACCCCCTTCATGTCTGGACCCCACCTGGTGTCGTCGATGATGACCACACGTTCACCACCTGCCTGAAAGTGGGTAGGATCGATTGAGACATGCTTCTCCACAACCTTTGTTTCTTTCTTTGATTTCTTTGCAGGTTTGTTGTCAGCACCTGCCGGATTGTTCTGCGGCCTAGGTGGCTTATCATGCTGGCGCAAGCTTTTCTGATGTTCCTTAAGCTCGCTAGAAGTGATCAAACGGAGTTTCACTTCGTTTGCTTTTGCTTTCAACGATGACCACGCATTGACTTCGGACTGAGTCATCATCGTGGTGAGTTCGGATGCAGCAATCTTGGTTTTGATCAGATGGATGCGACCATCAACATCACTTGTGTTCACACCACGTGCCATCAACAGATCTCTCAAGGCTTTGGTGGTGGCATCGATGCCCTTGGCACCGCCTTGAAGGGAAACAACACGAAGTTCAACTGTTTTCATTGGTCCCACATCCTTTAGCAAGTCCTTGGGCTGGACAGCACTGCCATCAACCAAAACAAGCAAAGTGAGATGACCCTTGAAAACATGCATCACATGATGGATGAGCTGCATAAACGTCCATGTCTTTGGTAGCTTCATAATCTGCGGTCTGCACTGAAAAGGGGATCGCACCCACACATGGATTTCATCATGGAGATCAATCATATATGGCTTATCCTCCTGGACAAGGATTGCCACTTCACGTCTGGACTGATCATACTGCAATGAACCGATGTCCCCTGGGCAAGCACTCAAGGGGGTGGATGCAGCAAGTTCCATGCTTGGATACTTCACAGTCACATGGGATGGTGCAAAATTCTCAACACACAACTGATTCACGGCATCTAAGAGCGTGGCTTGGTCAGCGAAAACTCCTGTTCTCATGGATGACCATTTCGGATGCATCACCGTGACTCGTTTCCATGAGCCTCCTGGTGCAGGGAGAGGCTGTTGTGGCTGTTCCTTCGCCACAAAATATGCATGGTATTCTGTGGTTTCCGAGGCCAGTACATGAGAATCACGAATGCATGTTCCATGCTCAGTGTCGAGGTCAACAGCTGATGGGAGCACCGCTGCATCGGAAGCCACATAAGCAATCAAATCTTCACATGTCCATGTGACATCAACCTCAACCACCTGCTCCTTCTTCAGAAAGCATGCTGATACAATCTTGGGAAAAGAGCATGTTTGGAAAGTGATTGTACATTCATCGGCACTCGGCAGCATTGTTTCAAACCATACGGCTTGATCATCCACGAAGACCTGCACAAAATGGTCAGCGGTGGCATGTGGCAAGACACGCATGATAGCTTGGCCAACAGACAAACCTTGGGGAATCTGAGCAGTTGCCGCCCAGATATGTTGGGAGTGCAGGCAATGAACAACCATCATCTTGTCAACGGATTCCAGTTCTCTTGGTTGTTTCAACACATCAGCGCCCTCTAATGGAACTCTGGTGGCCAGGGCCCATTCATTGACACTTTTGCGCTTGGTAGGTTCCAAGACAGGCACAACAACCGGGTCCAAGAGTTTCGAACTGAGTCCACATTCATGTTGAACCGCAGGCACTTCAACCCTGAAAGGCACCGTTGGGGAGATACCAACGGGACGACATGGTGATCTGACTTGATCAAAGTGTTCACCATCATCATCTTCATCTGACTCAATTGTAATGGCAGTGAGCTTCGTTGGAGACTCAATGGGTGCCATGTACATCCATTCATCATCTGTTTCAACCACATATTGATCCACTTTGGTGAGTTGGGCACGGATAGCCTCGCATAACTGTAGTGCATCATGGATTCGATCACCAAGACCAGCGAGGTCTCCAACAATGCATTTGGTTCGGAGACACTGCAATCCAGCATGAGCGATTGAAAGTGAGTTGCCAATGACATGCCATGCTTGAACAAAGTCCTTTGGCAAACACATGAAATGCGGCATGCCCATGGAGGCTGCAATTTCAAAAGGAGACGTGTATCTCACTCTTCCATCATGTGAAATCAACCATGCGTGTAGCCCCTTTGATTCGAGCAGCGAAAGCGGCAGCTTGTGCTGTGAACCCTGCAGTGCCATTACATTAGGCAGGATCTGACGAAGTGATTTGATCCTGGTGCGAAGCGTCTCATTCTGTGACATGTTCATGTAGCCTGGCACTCTCATGTTTGTTGGCAGCAAAGCCGGCTTGGACATGAGTGTCAAGGCTTCACAGGTCGGCAGGAGCTGCTTGATCTCCCATTCATTCAAAATTGAGTGAACAACTGATGCCATACCCATGGATGTTTCTTTACCAATGCCTGGCACGGATGCTGGGATTTGGATTCGCTTTGCTTTGGTAAGCGCACCTTTGCTCACTTCAATGTCATTGCGAACACATGTGGCTAACCATCTAGCACGTGAAATAGGCAGTAAGGGTGTCACCTTATCGATTGCCGCACTCACAATGCTAATCCCTGCTTCATTGAATGCTTGGACAACATACTTGAAATGTGGGTGCTTCGGAAGTCCGGGCACATTCTCAAGTGTTGCACAAAAAACTCTGGAGAGACCCAACAGGTAAGCAAACCTGATGAAAACCGCCCCATCTTCGGTTGCCAGTCCCTTCTGGTGAGCTGCATTGCTCCATGGAGGGCAAGGTGGACTCGCCATCCAATGCACAATGTTCATAGTACTTGCAATGAACCAAATACGAACATCTGTCACTGATGCAGTGATCACAAGGTGGTCCGGGAGAACACCTTCCTTGGTCATCATCATAGCCGTGTCAATGTCAATGCACATGATTCCATGACTCTTTGCACAAGTCATGGCCACTGTATGGTCCCTCTCCACCATCAATGTTGGAGATCTGCCAAACAACGTTGCACCCAATGTCCATCCACCCACTCCAGCAAAGGCTTCAGCAACACCGGAAGCCGAGGGGAGGGGGTGGAGAATCGGTAGGAGCATGTTGGTTTTCGATTGTATGACGTATTGCCCCTCATTCTGCTTGAAATCGAAATCAACCACCGTGAATCTTCGACCAACATCAAGGTATTGTGAAACCCATGTTGGAAAAGCACATCGAACCTCACCAGTCAATTGAACCCCTTGAGTGACAGGAGTAGCAAATACCTGGTCGCCATCAAATCGAACCACTTCCATAGTAAGTCGACATCCTCCTGTAAATGCCTCGTGATCAGACATGTGGATACCGAAGTCGTCGAACTCATGAGGATCCATGGCTAAATGAGAATGGCTCATCTGTTGAAGCCTGGTAGCCCCTGGGAGGCTGAGCCGAGATACCTACGTGATTAACATCGGATGATTTAGGAGCACCCCTATTTTGAGAAACCCCCCAGATATGTACCTGCTTCGATGATGCCAACTACCCCCGCCAAGCGACATGATATCGCAAAGCTTGCTGAGGCTGTAGGCATGATGAGCGGAATAACCTCCCAGTCTGGTCGGGGAGCGCCCCATGGTTGGACAACAGTGAGGGTTGAGGATGATGATGGTGACCAACCAATGGCTAGATAATGGTTAACTATAGGGGTTAACAAGCAACCATAGGGTATATACCATGGTGATTGGTGATGATGATTGGTTGGTTTGCGGGGTTCATGATGGTCTTAAATAGGCTTTACAATGATGGCAAATGATGGTCTGTGAAGGTTGGTATGTAATGGTCGTGTAACTGATATAGATATATATGTATATATATATATATATATGTATATCAACCATTCTCAACCCATTATGAGTTGTCAACCATTCTCAACCCATTATGAGTTGGCTATACGGGTCAGAAACATTTAAAACTCCTTGGCTGGTTATAATTAGCTCCAACCATCAACCGGTGCGGCTGTGTTTTGGCTGGCTGTCTTAGGGGTAGAGGCCGGCCACAACCATGATCAGCGGCAAGAATAGAGACGTCACTACATGGGTGTTTCTCAAGCCATAGGTGTACCCCCAAATCATCCACTATCAATCATTTGTCGTAATTATAGCAACCAGCCATTTTGGGATTCCCTATGGACAGCCTTCAACAGCCTTCAACAGCCTTCAAGAGCTTCACAAATCTGTTTGCCGAGAGTATCAACTGTTTGTTGCAATCTCACAAACTGTCAATACAATGGGTCTCCAACCGGGAAGGAACCAATCGAACAAACAGGTTCCGCGTCACTCTGGCTTGGTTGTTCTCCCTTATCCAACTTACAGACCATCACGAGATATCATTGACCGTGATTGACCATCATTGGCCATCATAAACTCCCATCAACATCCATTTCATAATCATCATGAACCAACCATTCACCAACCATTCACCAAACATTCACCAACCATTCACAAAACATTCACCAACCATTCACCAAACATTCACCAACCATTCATCATCAGCCATCCTTCATCGCTAGCCACCATCGTTCATCGGAGCCACCACCTGCCCTGCCTTGCTCCAGTTGCAAGTCCTTCAGGCCCTGGTGGTATCCTGCCGACATCGAACTGGTGATGATCAAACGACCTGCGAGCCGCCAGGGACCTTGGTTGATCATGGTTAGCAACTGTGAATGGTGGTGGCTAAATGTGGTTTGTAATGGTTAAGAGTGGTTAATGAAAGTTGATAATAGTGATTACTAATGACCAATGCTTATAAATGATTTAAAATGATTATGAATGCTTACTAATGGTTGATGCTTATTGATGGTAACTAATGCTGGTTTATAATGATGGTTATCACTTTCATCACTATTATACTATCTAGTTAATGATTATGATGAGTACAAACAGTGATTAACATTGTAATGATAATCATGATTATGAATAGTGATTACCATGGCTATCACTATTATATTATTTAGTGATTATCATGATGGTTCATTCCCTTTCCGCTTATGTGCTTCGGCCGCCCCGCAGCTGCATAACTGTCCATGTGAACAATGGCTGATCGTGGTTTACACTGGTTACTGAGGGTTTGTAGTAGGGTTACTAACGGCTAATAATAGGGTTGATAGTAGGGTTAATTAATGATTAATAATGTGAATATGGTTGAGAATGGCTAATGATGATTCAGGGATGGTCAATCTTGGTTGACAACGGCTGTCAAGGTTTCTAATGATGGTGAACTATTGGTTGGTGATCAAAAGCAATTCCCAAATGCTGCGTAAAATGATGAAAAAAAAAACAGGTCACTACTGATGGCTCATGACGGTAGACATCTCTAGCAACTGTTGGCCAACTACCGGCAGATAGTTCAACAGTGGCGGGGGTATTGGTTTTCCAGGTTTCTGCCATTCTGTTGCGAAGTGGACTGGAAGTATAGAATGAACATATAAAGAGTAGCGCCATTTATTCACCCAGGCCATCGTTTGGAAACTAGGGCATGTCTTATCAACAACATGGATATGATGCACCTGGCGTCAGTGACAACATGAGTGGCCTGACAATTGGTACCCCCTTGGATAGGAAAACATTCCTGGAATCCACCCATGCGAAGGGTGACACGACAAGCACCGCACCTGCACCGGAGGCTTTCACATTTTCCATCAGCAGCGAGCTGAGTAAGAAGGGCGCCAAGACGTTCCTCAGGGAGCCCGGACTTCACTGGAAATCCCCGATCTCAGGAGGCAGATGGACGTGAGAAATCTGGCGGCCCGAACTCACTCACCCAAATGGCCAAACAGTTGACCCATTAGTTGCGTGTTTCTCCGGCCACCGCGGTGCCCCCTGTTATCAACCTTTATACTACAGTAATGGTTTATAGAGATAAATTCCAACCATAACTTTGGGGTACCCCCATGGCTTGAGAAACCACCATGAATCAGTTGTTGAACCATACTTGTTGCTGATTATCCCCTATTTACCATTAATGAACCACTATCCATCATCATAAACCATTTTTGGTTGCTGATTTGGTCTCAGATTGGTCGAGGGTCCATTAGTTTATTGTTGCTGTCTATCCCCTATAAGTCACTATTGAAATTTACCTTCATCATCCGCGATTACTTACTAACCATTACTATCCACTAATTACTGTTGGTTAGTACCCGACCATCAATTAACCAGCAGTTAACCAGCTGGCTCATAGTTAAATAATTTGCAAACCAATACCATTGCAGCAGTTAACCACAGCTGGTTCATTAGTTCAGCAAGTCTTCTTGTACATCTCTTTGGATCCAAGATCTGCAACTGCAAGGTCAGCGCCCAGGATCACTGCAAGGCTGTACTCGTTGCCCTCAGCCGTCACAACGCCTTGGCTAGCAATGGCTGGTGCAAAGGACAGCACCTGGGGCGTGAAAAAACATGATGTGGCAGCAGATAGGCCTACAATCGATTTAGTGAACCAAGAAATTACATGGTACAAATTGATGATACTAAGGATTTCGCACTCCAATGACTTGAATTGCAATCAATTCCTTCAATCAGTACTTGGTTGCACTGATTCAGCAGCTTGATGATTAACCAAACAGTTCCGACAAGCAGGGCCAGCACCAGCACCAGCGATTGATCAGCTGGTTCAGCTACCAATAGGAATTCCGGCATCATCTGGTTGGTGGTTGAAGCACCGCTATGAGAAATATGGTCAAATGAACCAACCAATCCATTTGGTAGTACAATTGGGAGAATAAAAAAAGTTTAAAATCACCAATCACATCCAATCACCAACCAGTCATGAATTCTGGGTCAAAATTGAAAATAATGATGGACCGTGATTGCTATGACGATCATGATTGCTAGCACTGACAAAGTTGATCATAGTCGACTAATGAATAAGTACGTTCAAAAATGATGAACCAGGGATAATGATGATGAAAAATTGTTACTAGCGGTTGACACCACGTGTTAGGATCGAATGAAAAGTGACAGGGCTTTTCTGGCCCTTGTCTGAGCCATGCTAATGGCCACAGCCAATGGCCAGTAGACAACGTCAACCTACACAGCAATACATAGGTTGTTTTTGAAAAAAAGCAGCTGCTTAAAGAACCCAAAAAATGATTAAACTACCTGCATGAAAATTATGTTTGTACCAAATGGCTGTTGGGCATGTTCATGATCAATTTTTTACTTGATTAACAGAGATCATGTTGGATAATGTTTACAGGTTCAATTGATGGTTGATAATGCTTAAGGCCTAAGTGTGTTTAATGAGATGCTTCCCACCAGCAACTGAAGTCCTCCTATATTGACAACATCAAAATCTACATGCTGACTGGCAGCAAAGGGAAAAACCACCCGTTATCTGGTGCATCAAGAAACACCGGCTTATATATTCTTGACACCCTATCCCCACTGTATTTAGCTGTGGCACCCATCACAAGTCAGCCCAGTCATGCTTGGTGTGCAACCTCTTTTGCCAGCCCCATGTCTTCACCTAGGGACGTTTGCCAGTGTAGTCCCCATCAAAGGTCCCTGCATTGTTCAGAAGTCCATTGAGGACTGGAAACCTCGTGGCAACTTCAAGCAGCTTCTCCACTTGCATCACCTGTGAACCACATCCCCACCAACTGTTTTGCGCTCCAACAGCATACCCTGGACGTTACAGCAACGGCGGGTCGTGCCCTTCTCAGTCAAGGTCTGTCAATGCCACCATTGTCCCATAAGCTGGCATCACTGGCAGTAGCACGTCCATTACGAATCCTCAAGATAGCCATTATCCAACAAGAATTGAGGCTTAGATTCGATCCGTCACCTATGTCTCAGCATACATTCTTCAACCAGCATTGCCAGCGTGTATGTAGTTACCACATGATGTTGAATAAGATATTCAAACTACCCAGTCTGTCTGCTCAGTCCTGTAATTCAGGTTCCGGATATGAAAGCAACTATGAAATTCATTTCATCAGCATGCTTCACCCATCTGATCCCGGGAGGTAACAGGAGATCCACGCGAATAACCTCTCCATATGTGATAGTTTGATGGCAGATCACCAACCACCACTGGTGAAACTAGGGGTGGTTGTGTTCCGAAGGGCTGGATCTCCCTTCAACCGTCAGCAACCATCAGTCTCCATCAGAAGTCCTTGTTGCAAACCATCATTGAACATGATCAAGACACAATTAAGCATTATAAACCGCGCACTGATCATGATGAACCGTGAAAAACCGTGAAAAACCGTGAAAAAAACTTCATACACCGTTCATCTTTTCATCCAAAAACACTCTAGAGCCACAAAGGAAGGGTTGAACTGTGCCGGTTGCCGCCCACCGCCACGCTCAGGAACTTCTCCTTGACCTCCGCGGCCAAGCGCCGCACGTCAGACATCAAACTGAGATCCGCGACGAAGCCTCGACATAGCAGGCACGTGCACCTGGCACGCCTTCACATGTGAACTGGCACATGCACACATCTGTGCATATGTTTTTGGTTACACATACGGTTTTGGTGATACATATTTAAATGTATTTTTACATGCTGAGATGTTGAAAACTGTTTCTTAATATATCTAGTCTTCGTTGATGTCTTTATTTCTTGACATGTTCATGAGTTGTCTGTTTAATTATTGGTCATTTGTTTTGTTTGAAACATTCCATTCTGATTGTCTATGTGTTTCTTGTTTACGTGTTCATTTGGCATATGTTTCTCAATGTTGTCTAATAATGCATGTTTCTATTTACTTACAGTGATGATGATGATGATGATGATGATGATGATGATGATGATGATGATGACGACGACGACAGTCATGGTGATCATTATTCCCTTCTTGCTGCGTTCTTTCTTCCCTATTTCCTTCCTTTCCTGTTGTCTTACTTGTTGTCTTACTACCCTGATTCCTTCCTTGCTTTCGTCCTTCTTTTAATTTCTTTTTGATCCCTTTCCTTTTGTCTTGATCCTTATCGAATTTTTTGATCCCCATCCCACAAAGCTTTGGTCCAAATGGTGTTTCCCAGTATCAGCAGGGTTGGGCAAGCTTTTGGAGCGATCAGCTGGTAATTTAGATGACCAGGATTCCTGACAGCCACATGCATCACATATCTTTTCTCGATTGCATATCACTCGTAGAAGGGAACGTGAATACTGACAGCATCCACCTGTCCACCTGCCAAGCAACCTAACCCGAGAACCTACCCCAACCAACCAATCTAACCCAACTGACCCATCACCTATCCACCCACCTGCCCCAACCATCGGCACTCCAAGGCACCATGAACCTCGCTGCCACTGAGCTTCTGCAGTCGACTCACCGTACGCTCCACTCGCTGTGGGTTGCGGCCGTGCACCAGCACCACGTGGTTCTTCCGCGCCAGTTGCTCCGCCGTGAACTGACCAATGCCTGAGCAACAACAGCTACCAGCACCTACCAGCTGTGACCTGCTGATTGAGGGATCCGGTTGGTGGTTGAACCCATGGTTTTTTCGAGTGGTTGAACCCATGCTTAATACTGATTATAGATATGGTAATAATGGTTGATTATGATCACTGGTTGGTGGTGCTTCACCACCCTGTCATGAAAAATATGCGCAAGTCGACCAGTTGATAATAATTGCTAGGGAACATATACAGTAAGCAAAATGTCAATCAAACCACCAGCCAGGAATCCATCTTGTCATACTGATGTGTGTAGACCGAAATATCAGAATTCACTGTAGTCCTGTCATGGATTATTCCTGAGATTTTTGGGGTTTAGCAGAGGCACGGGCAAGAGCACCACTGCACCTACATGCTACATTGCTGCGAACTTTCCAAAAATCAACACTATACATGGTCCACGCTTGTCTTTCTTGGGGTGTTCATACTCAATTCGGTCTTATTTCGTATCTACTCACAGCCATCACTATGTGATTTCGTATCTACTCACAGCCATCTATGAATATCCTCTACTTGTACCATTGATGATATGATAACCATGGTGAAACAGCCATGATCCACCGCTGCCAAGGCACCATCAGTGGCACCTGTGACCTGTGCCGCCGGCATGAAATGAGAATACCAAGGTGGGTGAATCTGAATTCCAGCTAAGCTGGTCCAACTACTGACAGCTGGATTGTGTTGATTGCTGCGGATTCATGTTGGTCTGTTGATGTTGTTGGATCAATGTTGGGTGATTGTCAACTGATGCTTGGCGGTGATGCTTGGTAAGGCCAAAAACGATGGCGAACTTCAAATCTGAAGTGATTAATCCAAATATTAAACAACTGTATGATGAGTAGATGACAATAATGAAATGACATGAAGAATCTGCACGATTGACTATTTGTCTCCAAATCATGCTATAATCCTTGTTCATGATATTTCTGGCACTTTTGATTATTGGTCACGAATAATCATGACGAATTGTTGTGTCAATCGCCAGAATTAAGACCAGTCATGAATGACTGGCGAAGCCAATTGCTGGGTCGCCGCCGGAGCCATAGACCCAGGTCCTGACTGTGCAAAGCCATGATGTCCCAATATGACAAACATCAATAGGGCTGTCCCAAGATGGCTGGCAGATGCTTCACCAACAATGATAGGCACTATAGGGACACGTGTGTCTAGATGGGCGTTTAAATGTTTTAAAGAAACCACAGACAGATCGTTTGAAATCACACAGGTTACACAGATCTTATTCCAACAATGCCGAGTGACTACGCTCGGTTTTCCCAGTGGAGCATCAGCATCCCTGCAGAACCAGGGCCCCAAGAAGCAAACCCATCAACGGAGGGCCAGGGCATCAACCACCCTGACGTCCGCCGCCAGGAGACCAGGTAGACCCCACACGTGGGACTTGCAGCCGCCTGCAGCAGACCCTCAGAGGCTCCCCTGATATCATCTCAACATAGGACTACAAATGTACCAGGAAATAAGCTGATGACAATCACCTGATTGATATACCAAACTGATTAAGAAATGATTTGACTTTGCACTTAAATGATTAGATATTGATATGCCAAGTTCTGTAGATTTGGTATGCCAGAAACCAATCTCCAATAATCGAAGACATACTTAACTTCGTTTCCTCCACCATTAGCCGGAATGACTTCGTAGATGACCATGAGTTGCGAGCATAGTACTCAGTAGTCAACGGTCCTTCATCATCAATTGTATATCTTCAGCATCCCAATCATAATGATGACTGTCAAAGAATCGAACCATCAAATAAATAGCCACAATGCATGATTGCCGTGGTCCAAGTATCAAACAACTCTTCAACCCAACAGCGAAGCTATCAACACATCAATCGCACACGAGTTAATCGAGCGACCCATAAGGCCATGAACCGGAAGATGTGTCGATACGTCAGTAGCATGGCCAGGAGTCGGGATCATGGCTGGTGAAAAATGGCTGAAGATGCTTAAGGACGGTCCATGATGGTTAATGATGGTAATAATGTCAGCAACGGTTGATAATGGTAAACCATTATGATGGTTAACAATGGCAGTTAATGATGGTTGACAATATTGATTATTGATGGTTCATGACTAATTGATGTTCATTAAGTACCTTTAACTAGTGATTCTGGCCATTTTTCATACTGATGAATACTGGTTCATTCACTAGATGGTCAACAATGGTGGTTGATGATGGTCAATGGTGGTCAACTAGTTACTAGTTGACTAGTGATGGTCCATGATGGTTGCTGATCAACTCTGCAAGTCTTTTCCAAGTGGTCGAAACCTCTGTCCTTGGTTCTCTCTAGGATTGTGATTGATAATGATCCATCGCACACCATTTCACTACCAGTACGTAGCCATCGTTGAACATCAATGATTATCACCCATCATAACCGTCATCATCATCATCGACCATCATCAATCACTTCAACCATTATAAACCATCATTAACCAGTGTAAACCAACCATTGTTAAACCAGCCCTTCACCTATTTGTACCCCCCAGGGTGAACCCTTCAATGTCAACCCCCCAACGCTGGCGCCGCTGCGCCGCTGGCGCCTTGTAGCCACCAGAGGCCATGGCTTCTTTGATGCCCTGGAGGCACAGTATGGCGACTGGATTCATGCTACGGGTTCCATATGGACCAACCAGCAACCATAGGGAAGACCAATGTTCCATAGTATAACCATATATATTATCATAGCATATCATAGTATATCATAGTTAATATGGTGGTGGTATACTAAATGTTATTAATCATATGTTGTATTTGTTATATTGCTTTAATATGATTCATTTTGGTAAGGCCATTGGTGGTTGATATTAAATGGCTACCATATTAATTATGATATACTATGATAATATATAGGAACCAGGTGGTTCATATTAACCACTATTGAATTTATGTCCCTAGAACCATTGGTAAGACCTATGGTGTTCCTATGGTAGTTTCTCAAGTCATTGGGGACCCCCCAGTTGTCATTCACTTTATGAACTAGTTATTGTAATAAAACCAACATAACTTTGGGGGTGCCCCTATTTTCAGAAAGCAAAAAATGAAGACTCTAAAGGTCCACGTGATTTTAAAGATCATGAAGATAAAGAAGGATTCCTGAAAAAATTGTTTAGGCAACATGTCTTTTACAAATGTATCATTAATGGTACCTGTTCAGGCAACAAAGTCTCCATGAAGCTGTTTATCTATGGATTTTCTCATTGTTTATCTGATGGAAGACGAGCTCAGCAGGATGTTGGAACCACATAGCAAAACCCTCATCCAATCAGATCCGATCAGCAAACGGAAGTCTTGGTGTTGTTGGCGCCAATTCCCGCACAACCTGCACGAGACCACAAGCACAACGACAACGACAACCATTACCTGTTGATGGCTTGTCGTAATGGTCCTGTATTGGATCCATGACATGGCTCAACAACTGACCATTGCATCAAAATCCAACAGTCGTGATCCATCAGGGACAGCTGATACATGAGGGTCAATGATGATCAAACGTCGTTGAATATGGCAGCGGTTTTCCACTGTGGATATGACGCTTCATACTCCAACAAGACTGGTCAATTGCATTCAATCATTGAAATTAGGATTACAGTAATCTTGGGAAAATGATTCATGATAGTTGTTCATGGCGACTTGCTTATTCTAATTGCCAATGTGAAACGGTTGTACCAACTGTATCAACCGTAACCAACATCAACCATCCTCAATCATCACTACCACATACAACCATCCTCAATCATCACATTAATCATGAAGACTATAACCATACTATGATACTACATAGCATACTATATAACATACATACTATATAACATACTATAACCAACAATTGTCCTCGTTGTATAACATACTATGACTATAACCAACATGAACCATGGCCGCTCAGAACTCTTCACCATCCACGGCTCCTGCGGCACGGTCAAGACTAGGCCCAGCAGCACCGCACCGCCCAACGCCCAGCGGCGTTTCATCCGCAACGAGCCCGGGTGGCACGATGGAGCCCTGTTTGGAATGGATTGGGATCTCCGTTTATCCACCTTTTAGAGATCATTAAATGCATGTTTGATTCCATTTTTTAAAAGCATCTCAACTTTATACAAATCAAATGTAAATAGAGAATTGTTGCATTTTATAAGTCAATAGAGACATGGTTTAGATTTTTTCACTATCTCAAATGTTTTTTGGAAATTCTGAATGGATTGGGACCTCTGGATCTCCTTGGGGTCTCCCGTTGAGACGCTCTGCGACCATGACCTGGCGCAGATGACGATGTTCATCGATGTGTCAGAGGTGAACATGGGCCATCATGGGCCATCATGGGCCATGACTCAACAAATCACCTGAACTCCGCATCTGTAGCGCTGTCCATGGTCGAAGTGCTTGGTTTCTCGGAGCCAAGCACTGCAAAGTGTGGTGCAACAGCAAGCTCTCACCAGTTACACTGCGATGCTGCACCTGCCGGTGACCAGGAACAAATTACCGAGGCAGAACTGAACAAATCTCCCATAGCACTGGTTGGATTGAAGTGGCACATGGCGGTAAATCTGTACCCAACGTTGGACCCCCACACATTGGGCCCCAAAAACCCAAAATGCGTAGATTAGCTTGTGTTGCTGTGTGGATTTCACCCCAATTTCTATGGCCATTGGTCATTATCCTGTGTCATTGACAACGATTTGACATGATTGCCCATCATCAGCCATTCTGAACCACCGAAGACACCGCTGCTAATCAGTACCATCGTATCATCCTGGCTATTCACCATCAACCATCATAACCATGGCCGTGGCAACCAATAACTAACCAGAATTACCAGCCATGGCTCTGAACCATATATCTTATATCACAATGAACAAATGATTCCGATCAACCATCAACTTACAGCCATCATGATCCAACGAGCAAAGGACGAGCCACTGCTCTTTTTGTGTCACTTCTTCCGCAAGTCTTTGATGACTGCATCTACCTCGAGACTTGGGAGGTTTTCAACACCCGCGAAACGCCGGGTTTTTGTCGGATCAAGATTTTGAACCTAGGGAAAGAAGTGTTTAAAGGCTCTAAATTGTCGGTTTTGATTTGTTCATTTGGGATGCCCTGATTACAGTTTTTCGGTGGAAAGGGATCACGGCCGATGTTTGGAGTAGTCCAAGGCGTGTAGCGTCCCCACACGCACACAGACATAGGCCAACTCGAGTATAGGTTTTCTTAGGTATGCTTGTGTAAATATATAATATAATTATATCTGTTTAAATACATACATACACATACACATACACATCTTCGACACAGGAACAAGATTATGTATTTATATATATATATAATATTTGGGTGATTAGCTGCTTAATATCACTATGTTGCTAAATGCTCACAAATCAGCTTGGGACAAGGCAGTACCAGTCTGTAGCTGCTTACACCCGACAATGCTGGCATGTATTGGATATATGTGTGCGTATGTTAGCATCAGAACGGCCGACATGACAGCCGCCAAAGGTTGGCCTGGGCATGTTCAGCATCTTGGATTCAGGCCTTCTACTGGCCGGTATTGACATCCCCCGAATAGCTGGGGGGATGTGGACCCAACAACGTAATCTTTGTTATGCTACCCATATCCAAGTGGTTGGTGGTCTGTTATATCCTATAGTTGTTCTGCTAGATAGTAGTTAATGTTGAGAATCATGACCAAACACATCCTGATCAGCCATTCCCACTGCCAATCATTGCCGAATGGGGACTGAAATCATTTCACCCTTGGACTTAGGAGGTGCCTCATGGCCACTGGTCAGTACTAACTTCAGACCTGGCCTATTCCCAACGGGTGCCAAACGGCGGGATGAGGCCACGTCCTCTTCGATAAAGCATCAATTGGATGGTGCTTGGATACATCCTTGATGGTGTCGCAAAAACTAAAGCTGGTTTGGCAATGGCTAGCACGTATACCTCATTGTAAGCCCATCTGGTGTCTTGCTTGCTGGTGATGATTGGTATATGTTGGCGATTGCTGGTGAAAGTCGATTAATACCCACTTTAAAACAACCAAGTAAAAGTTAAACTAGAGAAATAACCACAGCTGTTGTGAGGCTCTTTTTCCACGCGTCAGTGAGTATGTATGAGAAATGGGAGTGCTCATGAAGCAGCCCAAAGTCGTTGTTTTGACGCAGAAATCTAGCTATGGGATGCATTCCAATTTGCAACGCCATTGATCCTTGCTGTTGTCCATGCTGGTCATTCTTGTGAGGCTTAACAATCAATGTTTCCAGGCATCGTCCGCCAGAATCCCTGACCTTCCCTACTTGTTCATGACTATCCCATCGATCCCCTACCGAATAGGTAACAAAACCATCATGTTGCTGACGCTGCGTTCAGATCTCCGCATCCCTTGGAGCCACACTTTCAGTTGGTTCGTCCTGTTGGGTCACTAGAGTCACTAAAGATATAGAGCTGAAACTCGTCCAGCTGGGCCTTCGCCCTTCGCTTGTTTTCAAGCCTGGTCTCCTAGAATTCTTGCCAGGATTCGCATGCTATGTATATACATGTATCTGCATACGTTCTAAGTGATAGTCAGTCGCTATGAGTACACATATCACATAGGTTGTGTGTACACACTCTACTTGTGCACAACTACAACACTGAGCACATTTGCTAATAGATAGTTCTTTCGAACTACAATTTCTTCCTGGGTTCAGCCATCTTCCGCTACAGGTGAATGACCATGGTGCGATTGGATGTTGTTTCTACGCTTTGCATCATTCTTAGTTGTGAATCCATTTGTGTGGCTTGAAGACCAATTTCAGGTTCTCTCTGAAGCTGCTTGTCTCGTGTGGATCCCCATGTTGAGTTCTGATCTTTCCCTGAAACCAAGGTACCACGACCTCAACCAACCAACCAACCAACCAATCAACCAACCGTTGTCCCCCACTGTCCCACCTTCACCGCCACGAGGTCGAAGAGTTCTGCCGCTTCGGTCTTCAGGTGCTCCGCCCATGGGCCCGACCTATGCCGGTGCATTTTCCCCTGAGCCCTGGGGCTTTGGGATTCTGCAGATTGGGGGATTGCAAAGATACAAATGTGTTTGAAGCCAACAATTACAGGGCTGCATCAAAGCTATGGACAAAGTCAGTTAATCGGTCTCTCGGCGTTCATCGGCCACTGGGGTTTTCATATCTCCACTTAACAAAAACATTGGCTTATCAGTTTATCCGGAACTGGCGTTTGTATGTTTTTTCACCCTAGAGCGTGTTGCATTTTGGATTGGACCGTCCCCAATGGGCAAATCATACATTTTGAAGATTAAGGATATTCTGCGTTCATTCCAGGGCACTTTTTTGGCTGAGGTGCCGGCTTCCCGTGTTCCCAAGAGTATCCGACGAGGTGTTCAGAATCCCAAGTCTTAAACAGCTGTTTGGGCCCGCTGTTGGGATCTGCACAACTGCTGGTTATTGGCTGGTGGGTTGGTTGCTTGACCAGTTGGACTTGCGCCAAGAAGCACACGTTGATCCCAGCCCAGCTGGTACATGTAGGAGGTGTTCCTCGAAATTCAAAAGCAAATTAGTGCAGTCTGGCGATGTGACCAAGCACAAGCTCTGCTACTTCAGCACCGAGTTCATGCCTACTGCATACTATCAAGTGGCTATGGCGTCTGCGGCCACAAGTAAACGTTTCACAGACTGACCAGCATTGATGCTAAAAATGTTTCAACTAAATGCCAGGCAAGAATCTCATCTCCACCGAGTTCAAACTTTGTGTCGTGGGCAATGTTGTACACCTTGAACATTTTGACGGGAGAGGACAACAACAACCACAGAAACAACAACGGTAGTTGCAGCAGCACCGCCACCACCACTACTTCTGCCGCAACCAGTACCACCACTACATACCACCACTACCACCATTGCTACATGCTAGGAGCTGCACAAAGTCACCAGGGGGGTTGGGAACTGAAGAAATCCCTAGTGACCATTCATGGTCTATTGGATCACGGCAACCGAGGGTGGTCATGAAGTAGCAATCAATTTGTTGGTTTCTGCAGCATCTTCCACAGCCAAGTCGCCCGAATCAAACCCTTCATCTCGTTCCTGAGCGGGCCGTGTCAGGGTTGGCTCGCCATGGCTCTAAAAATGCATCATTTCACCATTGTGAGGACCAAAGCTACGCCATGCTGCAAAGAGAGCTGCCAGTTGCTGCCCCGGTTCTGCAGCCTTATTGATGTACCCTGACTTCTGGGATCTGTTTCCCCCCAGTGAGGGGAAGGGTGTTACCCTGCTATTGATCAAGTTTGCATGAAGATTCCTGGAGTCTACCGACGCAGGCAGACTTTCAGCCCAGGATCGAAGCTGATTTGCCCAGCCAGGCACAGTGTAGATCCATGTCGTAGTACAAGGCACGCTTGCCCTTCCTGAGGAGCTCAGACGAGGATTTCTTTCGGAAACCCCGCGACTTGTCCCTGAAATACCCCAAATATTGGGTGCCCAGGCTTGCGACCAACGATGTTCTGTCTGAAGCTCATCTTTTCTGGTTTCAAATGGGTGCGCACAGACGCAGAGAGAGAGAGAGAGAGATATATATATATATACATATATATATATTTTTATATTTATATGTGTATATGTATATTTGTATATACTCACATGTTTACATGTTTTATTTGCGTATTCATCTATTTATCTATTCATTCCTTTGTTTATGTATTTATCCATTTATTCATTCATTTATCCATGTTTTTTATCTATTTATTCATTCACACATTCATTTATCTATCTATTCATCTATCTATTCATCTATCTATCTATCTATCTATCTATCTATCTATCTATCTATTCATCTATTGATTGATTTATTTATCTATCCATCTATCTATTTATCGGAGTATCTATCGATTTATTCATTCAATCCTGTATTGATCTATCTATATATATATATATACATATCTATATATCTATCTATATATCTATCTATATATCTATCTATTTGCTTATTTATCTATTCATGTATTTGTGAGTTTCTTTTCTATTTAATTATATATTTATTCATCTTTGTTCGTTTGCTCGTACATATATATATATATACACACACGCAACACAAGAGTCTGAAGAACTGACATCTGTAATTTGACCCGTCAAACTGCTTGAACCCCAACAAAAATGTCATCTGCTCGCACCACCTGTGTACAGTCGATGATGTCCCAGCCCGGGTATGTGACCATTGTCCCCCCAAGCCATTGGTGTTCCGGAAAATGAGCAGACCTTTGGATGATTTCCGAGGACAGATTTGGACTCCCACGATGTCCATTCATTGCCTTATCAATTATATACTCACATACTTAACCATTAACCGTCGCTAATAAGTATGATCCCATATCATGCATCGACCACCATTCGTCACGATCAACCATGATCTGAAAGGAACCACCACATTGGCCGCTAAGCATCACTACCTACTGCGTATCTCAACGAACCACTTGGTACCTCCAGTTTGGCCCTTTCTGTGGCTCTCAAAGTTCCAGGGCTTCGGTTGATGTTGAACTGGCAGTCCCCAGTTCAGCATCATGATGGGTGGCACAATCTCGGATAACAAACGCACGACCACACAGCTTTTCACATGGCTCGTTTGAAGTTAAGATTCCATAGCCATGATGGTACCCCACACCATCTAACAATGATCAGCCAGGAATGACTCTTTGGAGACACCGGTATAAAGTATGTCATTTCTGTGTGTGTGTGGTGGAAGTCTTGTGGTTGTGGGATGTTATGGGTATGTGCCAAAATAGTGGTACCCTCAAAACCCATGGTTTGCTAGTAGAATGATCATTTTTTGTGGGTTATTGGTTACCCTATTTTGGCACAGACCCATAAAGTGAATGCTAAAGAATCGATTGAATTGCTTGATGTTGATGGTAGTGGTCACCCCCCAAACAACTGCGGCCAACTCACCAGAAACAACTGTCACTATCAGCCTCGGACCATCCCACCAGAAAGTTGCACGCACTGCCCAGTGTCTTGTTGGTGATAGAAGCAGTGACCTCGCATCTGAATTGTGTTGCCACATGTTGTGACCCTCTGAAACAAGCCCTGACTTCACCTCTCGACATCCGAAGCCTTCCTACTCTGGCTGTGAATATGAAGGTGTGCTGGTTCTACAGCCGCTCCTCGTTTTTCAAACTCTTCGAATGTAAAATGTTTAAACAAAATTGCCTGGTGCTCACTAGCAGGCGATCCAAGCTATGCTTCAGCCAGGACCCAGCAGCGGATTGTTCAATGCTGAAAGTGATCTTTGAGCTACCCAAAACTAGCAAAATGATGAGCAAAAAAATGAATGGAGTGATCCATATTGATCCATCTTCTCAGAGCAAAACCCATGACTTTTGTTCCAGCCAAGGCGGACGACCAAGGCTCCGCACCTTTGACTGCTCTTGCAATTCGACCTGGGCTGGGTCCATAAATGTCTCCCATCCCTTGAGTGATCAGAGGGGTTACCAGCAACCGACAAAGCAATAGGCTTCGTGGATCTACCAAGTCTCAAGGGTGTAATTAGCCATGAGCATGCCCCTGAACAATCTGAACAGGTAGGAAACCACCAGTTTTGGCACACCAAACCACTTGGAATGGGAACAATCCCAGCGTCCCCAGGTTTTGGCGCTGGCTTCGGTCAAAGATGATAGTCGAACCACCATTTGCGCCTCGAGATGAGAGTCGCATTGCTAGAGAGTAGTGCCACTGAACTGGTCAAATCAACAGATTAGCAAAGTAGTGACTCCACTGATCAAATTGGTTTGACCGACTCATCGTTCATCGTGAGTGAACGACAAGCCCCGAATCTCACACATCAGGAGTTGTCCTTCCACCCTCAGCTGTCGAAGCACGATTTTGATGGTCGCACCGTTCTCAGCCGTGTGGGTGACGCCAATCACCTCAGATTTTCACAGAGCACATCGATGCTAAAACACATGATCTTAGATGGGACAAACTGGGGTCCAGCCGATTTTGCAAACGACCTGTCTTTCAAAGTCATGATTTTGAGTGAGGTTGTTCAAAAGCTTCCGCAAAAAAAATCAACTGGAACAACTGAAACGATTGTTGATCAACATCAATGCTCTGAGCCACTCCGAGCACTACCACTGGAAGAAAAATCTTACACCACTTGGTTCAAACACCAAATATCATGAATGGCACAGATGTATATTCATATATATATATATATATGTAGTTATGTAAGTATATTTAACTCTATACATATACTGTATCGGATACAAGATATATATATATATATATATTTATTTATGTATATGTATACATACAAACACATCTCTTCAAGGCCACCAACATCCAGAGGTTTAGCAGGTTTCTTCCATCAACAGCAAAAAAAATGGTGCCTCATTTT
Source organism: Symbiodinium kawagutii (assembly GCA_009767595.1). Classification (NCBI taxonomy): domain Eukaryota; class Dinophyceae; order Suessiales; family Symbiodiniaceae; genus Symbiodinium; species Symbiodinium kawagutii. The sequence continues at coordinate 111,781 of VSDK01001730.1, read as the reverse complement.
GAGGTCCTTGCGGCTCGAGGCACGGCATCCTTCACGCGACCCAAAGCCCAGTGGGAAAAGTCCTGTTCCGCGAGGTACTCACCTCGCTGGGAGGTCAACATGCCTGGGGGCCACCGGCAGATCCATGGAGATCCGGCTGCGGCACCACCAGCAGCCTATGGCAACGAGGGCAACCGAAACAGCAGCAGCAGCAGCAACAACAACAACAAACAACAATGACAACAACAACCACAACCACAACCACAACAACAACCACTACGGACACACAACAGAGCAATAACCAACAACATCACCAATGCAAACTGCCGTAACAAAAAGAACGACAAAGGCGAAGACAACGACAACCCATGCCCAAAGGGTCATGCAAGCGGGAATGCTTGACCACGGGTACCTTGACTATGCATGCAAAGAAATCCATATACACCAAAATCCATACTTTCATGTTCCTTGTTCTGAACTGGCCATGGTAGCACCGGACCCCAAATTATCAAGACTTCGTCATGGTGAGAGTTGCCGCAGTTGCTTCCTTGATATCTTGAATTTCACTGAGACTCGAGTCTTGAGTTGCTGAAGTGGTTCATTGCTTGATATCTCTGGCACCTACCAATTGAGCATTGAAAAACGACCTTTCAGGACGTGAGGAACCGTTTCGAATCACATCCCACAACGGAAACAACTGTGTCGCTTCAACTGGAATAAGCCATACATGCGCATCTGTATCAGAAAGTGGAAAACAAAATGCTATGATTCTCACAAAGCCACTTTCCATCTTTCAGAGGAGAAATGGACTTAGACCTTCAGCAAATCTGGATCTGATGCATCCTCAGGCTAGCCGAGTTGCTACTCACTTGTGTGGAATAGCCTGGCGAGCAGAACCACTGAGGGAATTAGACCTTTGCGGTATCGCCTGTACCATGGCATGCAGCATCAGGTACTGTGTGCACACAGTAGTTGAGCGCACTGCGTGCTGCGTACATGTGTATGTACATGCAAGTATCGGTGAAGCCTGTACATGCAATCATGTAGCGGTGAAATGCATCTTGATGTCCACTTACTTGCTTAGACATGTCCATTCAAATGGTCTTAAGCATGCACAGGCACATGCATGCGAATACTTATATGCATATGTACACAGATACGTACATACCTATGTCTACACATATGCATCATTTACCTCCCAAATGTTTGGCATCCGCCTTCAAAACTGACTTGTTTGGACATCACTAGGGGATACTTTATTATCTTTTTATACATCTATAGATTGCGATTGGAATGGCCATGATGTGTGATGGACTTCCATTGTCAGCAAACAGGAACAGCCACAACCCAGCTGTTCCCGCCGAAAAAGGGGTGGTGACCATCAGCCATCGATAGCATCTGCATGGTAGTTTCCTCGTTTCAGTGGATATCCCTGGTATCTACAGCTTTACAATTTACCATGTATTTATATATACATATACCATACAGAAATTATACATCTACCATGCACATTGCTGCTGGTTGAGTATTTCTGTTTACTCCTACTTATTGACCAGATTATCAATCAGCATCACGAATCATTCAAGCACACGAGTAGCTTGTTTGCGCTGAACCATTGTCAACCACTGTTGCCAATCAGTAAGTAAGCCCTCTTGACCGTCCTTTATCAGCTAATTAACCATCATTACTATTATCAACCACCCTTCTCAACCATGAAAACCATCATCAAGCATCATCAACCATTAAAAATCAAACATTGAAATCAACCAATAAAAATCAACCATTCAAAATCAACCTGTAGTCAACCATGAATCAAACATTGAAATCAACCATGAACCAACCATCCTTGAGCATTGCTACCCAGTCTTCACCAGCGCATCGTTCGCCACCCTTGGGCGACCCTGTGCCCGTCGCTGGTCCCGCCTGATTGGCTGCTGAGCTCTTTGCCTTGCAGCCGCTGAGCTTCCGCAGTTCGTTCCTTGGTGGGATAACCAAGGGCTTCACCCAATGGCTTAATCAGGCAAGGAACGAGAGTCAACTACCAGTTCATCCAATTAATATACCAATGGCTTCTTGATTATCCCATCAAGTATGGCTTGATCAGGCAACTACCAGTTATATCCAGTTGTAGGATCAAATCATAGTTGATGGGGTAATCAATCAAATGAATTCAAAAGAGAGTCAATCTGTTGATGGTACACAATGGCTTCACCAGTTCAATGATGGCTCAACCAGTTCGAAATGATGCTTGGAGCCAGCTGATAATGATTAAGCCATTGGCTTAACGTGGTAGTTAGAAATGCTGGTTGAAGCCAGCTATCAATGATGGTCCAACCAGCTAATAATGATGGGGCGAACCATTTTGAATTAGCTAGTGATGGGGGAACCATTCTTAACGATATATAAAATTGAAGCAGCAAGAAATGATGGTCTGACAAGCAAAATGCTGGCATGATCACCTGTAGATAATGGATTACTTGTGGTAACCATGTTAACCAGCTATGAATGTTGGTCTGTCAACATGGTCAACAATTAATTTCATAATCTATAAGCCTTGAACGACAGCTCATAAATGGTTGTCAATGTCCGTGGCTTCTCACTGGTTCATCTTGTGATGGTTTATGTTTGTTCATAATTGTCAAAAGTGATTGACAAGGGTCTAGATTTGTAGTGTAATGACGACCATAAGGAAAATGAGCCGCTTGTCAGTGGCTATTGCGGCTATTGATATTGAGCGGTTGGTGCGTTCCAATAAAACCTTCAGAAATCCTTACTCTCTTTGGATGATCTACCCCACCACTGCCTCAGGAGCCGCAGCCCCAGAGTCCGTTCACCTACACCCTTTGCGTCACGCGACGTTGTTCTTTTCCTGCTGCTTCCTTTCCAGGTCCGCTTCAGCAGATGCCTTCAGCTTCTTCAATCGCTCCACCTGAAGCTGGGCCATTGAGACTTCTTCATAAGTCATGACTCTCTGTGGGTCGATGCTACCTGGATCCTGGTGCTCACTGAGCCACCGTTGTGGGCCATGTCAACCATGATGAAGCTCCCAATTGGTGAGTTGGTGCTGCCAGGTTCATGGGTGACCCCGTATTCACACCAGCTTGGCTGTCAATACTCCCCTAGTGACAGCACTCAACTGTTGATTCATGGCTATCTGATAATCGATGATCTTGGAGCTACCATCGTCAAGCGTGAGCAGTCCACGCTTAGCCAGGCTCATTGCTCTGGGTCTATCCCAGCTTGCCTGAGGGAGGGGTACTCCCAGTAGTTGTCAATCAGCCCTGAGGTGATCATAACACCTGTGGAAGTTGTGTGACTCGCCGTGCGAACTGCCAGTGGAATGAAACGATTCATTGGGCCTTTCTAATCCACACTTCCCTATGAACAGAACATATCTCCAGGTCTTCAATGGTTGGCTCCATACATCTGCACAACACATGTACATTAATTACTTATCATTCTATTGATTTACCCGCATGATAAGCAACCAAGCCGGGTGATGCAAGTGAAAATGAAGCCAAAAAAAACCGTTTGCTCGAGGTATTTCTTTCTGTTTGATGAATGTGAAGTATGGTTGTTCAAAAGAATGCAGACCCAACACCACATGAATTTCCCTACAAGAACTGGATCTAAGATCATTTCCCTATACAAGAAAGGGATCTAAGTTGTCGGATTTTGCGTCCCCCACATCTCGGGCAACACCCCTATCCCCGCCCCATCCCCTTGGTGGCACGCCACCTCTCCTTTGAGTCGGTGTTGCTCCGTCAAACTTTGGACGGACTTTGCAAACCTGGGGCAGAAGGGCAGAAGCGTTTCAAGTAGAAACTTGGTCACAGCGCCCGCGGGAGCGCTGGACTGTTTGCGATTGTTCGTATAAGAATGAGCACAGTTTGTGGAGAAATCGTGAGAAAACCCATGTTTTTTTATATGTCACATCTTGAGTGTGTTTCATGACATGACCAAAAGTGCAGAACTGCGCGCTCCAAATGAGTGCTGTGTCTCAAATCACTTGTGTTTTCCAGTGCACTTTGGATCCCGTGCGCCCAGGTGCTTCAATTTGCAAACTTTTTTCTCTATTTTTCACGTCGGTGGTGCTTGCACAACTTACCCAGGCAAGTTCAGTTGAAAGTCCACATACCCCACCAACCCCAGGCCCAACGGAGCATCAACTTCAAGCGAACGTTAACATGCCCCCCCCCCCCCCAACCCCATCCCCCCCGGGACATCTACTTCACGTGGCAAGTGCAAGCGAACGTTAACATGCCCCCCCCCCCCCCAACCCCATCCCCCCCGGGACATCTACTTCACGTGGCAAGTGCAAGCGAACGTTAACATGCCCCCCCCCCCCCCAACCCCATCCCCCCCGGGACATCTACTTCACGTGGCAAGTGCAAGCGAACGTTAACATGCCCCCCCCCCCCCCAACCCCATCCCCCCCGGGACATCTACTTCACGTGGCAAGTGCAAGCGAACGTTAACATGCCCCCCCCCCCCCCAACCCCATCCCCCCCGGGACATCTACTTCACGTGGCAAGTGCAAGCGAACGTTAACATGCCCCCCCCCCCCCCAACCCCATCCCCCCCGGGACATCTACTTCACGTGGCAAGTGCAAGCGAACGTTAACATGCCCCCCCCCCCCCCAACCCCATCCCCCCCGGGACATCTACTTCACGTGGCAAGTGCAAGCGAACGTTAACATGCCCCCCCCCCCCCCAACCCCATCCCCCCCGGGACATCTACTTCACGTGGCAAGTGCAAGCGAACGTTAACATGCCCCCCCCCCCCCCAACCCCATCCCCCCCGGGACATCTACTTCACGTGGCAAGTGCAAGCGAACGTTAACATGCCCCCCCCCCCCCCAACCCCATCCCCCCCGGGACATCTACTTCACGTGGCAAGTGCAAGCGAACGTTAACATGCCCCCCCCCCCCCCAACCCCATCCCCCCCGGGACATCTACTTCACGTGGCAAGTGCAAGCGAACGTTAACATGCCCCCCCCCCCCCCAACCCCATCCCCCCCGGGACATCTACTTCACGTGGCAAGTGCAAGCGAACGTTAACATGCCCCCCCCCCCCCCAACCCCATCCCCCCCGGGACATCTACTTCACGTGGCAAGTGCAAGCGAACGTTAACATGCCCCCCCCCCCCCCAACCCCATCCCCCCCGGGACATCTACTTCACGTGGCAAGTGCAAGCGAACGTTAACATGCCCCCCCCCCCCCCAACCCCATCCCCCCCGGGACATCTACTTCACGTGGCAAGTGCAAGCGAACGTTAACATGCCCCCCCCCCCCCCAACCCCATCCCCCCCGGGACATCTACTTCACGTGGCAAGTGCAAGCGAACGTTAACATGCCCCCCCCCCCCCCAACCCCATCCCCCCCGGGACATCTACTTCACGTGGCAAGTGCAAGCGAACGTTAACATGCCCCACCCCACCCCAACCCCATCCACACCCCGGGGTCAGCGGATTCTTCAAACATGAGGAAAGCATTGCGCTCCTCGAGGCGCTGACACCAGAAACTTGGACCATTAAAACTCACAGCAGGCAGAAGTTTCGCGAGTCATTGAGTGATCTAAAATCTCCACAACACATGCATTCATGATATACACTTGAGAATCTAGCCACTTGATTATGTAAAAAACCATTCGTCATGTTACCATTGATCGATCACCGTCGCCATCTAGTCAGGAGACCAGGCCATCAAATCGATACAAACAGCCCGGATTGCGGGTGACTCTACTTGGATGTGCATCCCCACTTAGTGACTGGGAACTAGCCATGGTTGTAGTGGCTAGTTGAGCTGACTTGGACAGTTCATAGCCAGGGTTGTAACCCCAGCTCAAATCCAAGTACCAAAATTCATCCCTTGCTGCTACGTTGAACGCAGCCCGGTGAAAAACTTCCGGCAAACTCAGCTTGAGCTATTGCAGGCCTCCGAGTCATTTCAGTATATCGAGATGTCCACAGGCATAGCTGTGCTGCTACCCGCAAGCCAAGCCCAACGCAAAAATGAAAGGAGCCATGGCGATGTGACTTGCCAGCCATTTACCACGTATGATGGAGTGATGATTGATAAGGAGCATTTCTTGGTAAATCCAACATGGCCATGGAAAAAAATCCAACAAGCAGATCATCTCGCGGTAGATTCTTCTGCCAAGTTAGATTCTACTGTGCCTGGTAATGGTGTTCCAAATGCTGGGACGCAAAAAAACAGCTCTTCCAACGGGCAAATCGATGGCTTGTTGAAACAGTACTGAATTAAGCAGCGACCAAGATTATTGGTGGCTGAATCACTACCATGAATAGATGCATTGTTCACTCTCTTACCGTCTTAACCCAGAATAAATCAGCCGGTATTGGTTGGTACTATTGGCCCATACCAATGTCCCTTGCCTCTCAAGTTTATACTGCCAAATAAGGATAAATAACCATCAATACTGCTTGGTACGAAATCAACCTTGGATACGTGCAAACTGTTACTCATGATGGTTTTGGTTTCATTCCGACTCATTCATGATTCACATTGAGTTAACCATTAGCAAGTCTGATTTCGCTCATCAAAATAAGAAAACTATTCAATGTTTACTAATGGTTCCCTTATTGGCTACTTAATTACTAATGGTTATCATTATTGCTTAAATTAGTAATGGTCACTTTAATTACTGATGGTTATCCTTACTAATCAATGGTTCTCCATTACTTGATCCGAGTTTGCTAATGGTGACTCTCCCGTGCTTCCACCGCATCGACGCTCGCCACCGAAGCACTGCAGGGCTCGGGACATGTCATCCACAGCCATTCCTTGTCGAAGAAGCAGTGCCATCCCCAAGGACTGGAACAGCTGGTTCAGATTCAGAGATACTAAGTTTATTTCCCAGGTTTAAGACGTTTAAGCTGTTTAAGTTTATTCAGGTGTTAAGACTTTAACTTAAACAGGTGATTTCCCAACGGTTGAGAGACTGTTTACTCAGTTTATGTTGGAAAAAATCACTTGTTTAGGTAACCTTTGATTCAGTTCACCAGCTGTTGGAGAATACCAACCGTTGACCCCTTGAGTGATCACATCCTTTCTGTTCGTGGATGACTGGACGATTGTCAAGGAGACTCACTGTTTGCATTTGGTTAGCTACGTCCAACGATCCATGGCCCAGCTCGGCTACACGCTGTGGCTTTTCTGGAAGATCCTCTGAATGATCCCCAAAAATGGCTGACATCAGGAGCCACCACCATCAAGAACTGCCCAATCTCTTGCTGCTTCGATTCATGGTGGCTGTGGATGGTTGTGGATGTTTGTGGCCCATCATTTTCCAATAAGTGTTTCAATTCACCGGATGCTTGCCACTAGGGACTTGTTGAGCGCAACCTACGAGCAGCTGTTGCATCTGATTGCTGAGCTAACCTCTTGAGGATTGATTGTTCTACTGCTTGGTGAATCATGTTTCCTTGGACCCAGGCTGAAGGTAACAACTTGCTTCTGTTGTGGTTTCTAAAGTCAGGGGTACCCTTAGATATCATCCTTCAATCATTTGCCATTCATAGTAATAAACCAACCATAGCTTAGGGGTTCCCCTCATGGCTTGAGAAACCCCCACCTATGTTGGCTGATTCCGTTGTCCCAATCCCTGGATCATCACCCAAACAATGCATGGGCTCGCTGGTCGACGTTTTTGGGTACTGCTCAGGCTCCTGTTTCATCATGAAGCACTCGTGGAACACTTACCCCCTGGTTGGGACTTTGCATTGGAAAAGCCACCTATGGATGGCGACAGGTTCGTCCACCAAAGGGTGCATATCATTAATGGTAATCCTGGAAAAAGGTCTTTGGTCATGAAGATCCCTGTGCTTGTTGTCCCGCGGCGGAGGCGAGTTGATGGATGATGTTGGTTGCTGGACAGGTCAAGAAGCAGCAGCAACAGCAGCAGCAACCCCCTAGAACCAGCCATGGTTGGCTTGCGATACCAAGCCGGAATTGTTCTACGTAAACCAATGTCGGCGGGCGTATTCAACTGTGATTCTTGCTCATCATCCGTACTACCCACCATCATCCACCGGTACATCCCCATTGCAAACTTCCATTCGCTAGAGTCAGACTACAAACATGGGTGTCTCTCAAAATAGGGACCCCCCAAAATGGCTGGCTTCCTATGATAAATGGTTATATAATCATAGATGATTTGGGGGTACCAAAAATTTTAAGAGACTCCCATGTTACCATTATCAACTCACGGAAGATCCCTCGCACCAATTCTAAATGGCGCGGCGGTGATGGTCCCCATCTGCGCATGGATCTCCTATCAACTCTCCGGCATCAACCCCTACACCGAAACGGCGAACGCGCGAACGCATCACCACGCGGCCCCACTCTCGCAGGGCTTCCTGGGATGCTGCTGTCCAGAATGGCTCACAGTTGATGGAGTCAAACTGATGTTGACAGTGATCAACAAAGGATGGGCTGATGATGCTTAAGCCATTTCTACTAGTTCGGAATGGTTCACAGGCGTGCTTTGGGCGGTTTCTACTAGTTCGCAATGGTTCGCGATGACAGTTTGGCAATGAACACAGTCGAATCGATGCAGGACAAAAATTGGCTTTTTGAGCGTGCAACGAAGAAGCTTTTCTCAAAATCTAGGCAGGGAATGGTAGGGGCTTAGTCCAAGAGGTTTGCAGTGTGGTTGATGGATTTCCATAGTTGAGAACCATGTAGTCACTGTTGTTCCTATCTGGATCATTGATCGTCCCCCCCTGCCACAAACTGCAAGAGGCATAAACGCAGTTACTGCAGAAGCTGGCAAGAAGACGCACTAGTTCTCTCCATGAAAGTACATTTGTTCTTTGACTATGTCCATTGCCCTTTAGGGACCAAAGTCATCCATCAGCTTGTGGCCGCAGGTTTCAAAGAAAAAAACTACGATTTTGGAGTACCCCAATGATTTCAGAAACACTTGTATTCTATCTATCTATCTATCTATCTATCTATCTATCTATCTATCTATCTATCTATCTATCTATATATACATATTCGAATATTTATATACAAACGCATACATGTATACATAAATATAACGTTTGATTTGCTACCCTTCAACTATAAAATGCAAGCGAGTGAGTTAGAGTGAATACCTATGACACGACCCATCGTTCCCTGGATTGAATGCGCCATCAAGTTCCACATCAAATGGGAGCAAGTCCACAAGTGGTGTAGTCCCCAAGAGTGGTGATGTCCGACTATTAAAGTTGGTGGGTTGACAATCCCGCGTATATATAAGGATATCCAGCCATTGATAGACAACCAGTTGAACCTTCTCGGGGGGCAGTTACCAGTTACTACAGTATCTTATTATCAAATATGGGGAGCTTGTGCGGTTTCGTGCTGTGAATCCCCAGTCAATGATCAATCAACAAGAATTCATTGCTCGAACTGACTCCAATGTTTTTCACCTGCCGCAGTTTGACATGCCTTTTTATTGGTAGCAGTGGTAGGTTTATCCCCCAAGGCTAGACAAATCGTACCCTGAAATGAAAGTGGTCCTGAAAATGACCTGCAGCCGGTCAGTATCAAAAATGACACACGTCATTGGCACATATGTACATGATTACATCTATTTGTTTAATCCGCATGTTACATACATTTAGATATAACTACCTATACCATGTATGTGCCCCAAATGTTACCAATAGCTATTAATTTGTATCTAGTTGTCAATAGTTGTTGGTTTTTCTATTAACATACCTATTTGTAACTAGTATTTGTTAATAGGTATGTTACCATTTCGTAGCCATACCATGTGTGTGCTTCAGCGGCACATGGCCGGGACCCCGGATCTGCTCGATGCCGCCGAGGTGCGCAAGCCAAGGCCCTCCTGGCTGCAGAACTCTAGGTCTGCACCATGGAACCCGTGTATCCAATGATCATCCTGCACTTAATCGAAGGAAGTTTAGAAGTCTAACTTCCGACAATATGGGCAACTCAGCTAGGGTAGATAAGCTATGCAGATGCGAGAAAGAAGAGATGCGCGAAAGATGAGAGCGCGAGCGCGCAAAAATGTTAGGAAAGTCGCGAAATGCTGTGTTTTGCAAGGTTTTGTGCATCATGAGGGTCCAGAAGGGTACCTCGCTAAAGCGGCGGGTGCGGAGCACTGTGGCGGAAGGTGTGTGCAAAAATCGTGAAAAAACCTAGGCGTGAAGCACATTTGGAAGTCGAAATCGTAAAAACATGTCAGCTTCGGAGCACTTTCAGAAGTTGCAACTTGCAAAATCGTGAAAAAACCTAGGCGCGAAGCACATTTGGAAGTCGAAATCGTAAAAACATCAAAATCTTAAAAACATGTCACGTTCGGAGCACTTTTGGAAGTTGCAACTTGCAAAATCGTGAAAAAACCTAGGCGCGAAGCACATTTGGAAGTCAAAATCGTCAAAACACTACATGTTCGGAGCACTTTTGATGACTCATGATTCTCAAAACTGGCACGCTGCCTGCGCGCGAAGCAAATTTTTAAGATAAAATCTTGTACCAAAATAAAAACTGCAATTTTACTAGCGTTTCGGGCCACTTTTCGGAGATGTCATATGATCATGAAAATTGGCACGCCGCCTGCGCGCGAAGCACATTCTCACGTCCGAAGTCGCAAAAACTCGTGGTTTTTAACAAGTTTTGAAAGTTGCATGTCCGAAAAAGTGCACGCGGCCAGGGCGAGAAGCACATTTTGAAGCAAATGTGTCAAAACACAGCACGTTTTGACACTTTTTGAACACAGGAGACAAAAGTAGGAAAACACTTGCGTTTCGCGTCACTTTTCGTGATTTATGTGGCCAAAATGTGCACAACGCTTGCGCGCCAAGCACATTTGCAGGTCAAAAGTAGCAAAACACTTGATGATCGGAACACCTTTGCAAGGTCCAATTATCAAAAGTGGCCAAACACCTAGATGCAAAACACTTCATGATCGAAGCACATTTGGAAGGTAAATGAATAGATAGACGAAAGATGGCTAGACAAAGAGGTAGCCAGATAGATCGACAAGTCGATAGTGAGATCGATGGGTGGCTAGATGGATAGTCAGATACATAGATGCATCGATAGATGAATAGATGGCTAGATAGATAGATAGATAGATAGATAGATAGATAGATGGATAGATAGATAGATAGATAGATAGACAGAATAGCTAGAATAGATAGATGGAATAGACAGACAATTGGATAGCCAGATTCAGATGGCTAGATGGGCCGATAGATAGACAGATAGGTAGACGAAACGAGAGTCAGATAGATAAGTAGATAGATAGTCAGGTAGAAAGACAGAAAGATAGACAGATGGACACATAGATGATCAGACAAATAATTCAGTAGATAGATAAACAGATAGATAGACAGGCAGATAGATAAATAGATAGATGGACAGGTAGATAGATAGATACATAGACAGAAAGATGACGAGATAGATAGTGAGGTAGATAGAAAGACAAGTACATAGGCAGATAGATAAACAAATAGATCATCAGATACATAGATAGATGGACAGTCAGACAGACAGAAAGAAAACTGATCCACTGATAGAAAGATAGCTAGACAGATAGGCTGCCAGTCAAGTGGCCAGATCGATGCTCACATTGGTAGGAAGTCAGGCCCAAGTGATGTTCAGTTCTCGGATCCCTCGGACAATCAATCGTCGCAACCACAACTGCACACTCCTCTAGTGCTCCTATCTTGGAAACTTCCGCCACCGCATTGTGCGGTACTACTTGTAACTTATGATAACTGTTGATCATTGGGATTCCCAGGTAAAAAGTCCTTTCACTCACAATGATTTGTTGAATTCTGGAAAAAAAACTTGGGGATACACAAGGGATATGACAACTTGCAAATGTCTTAGTAAATGCTCCTGGATGTGCATTTCGAAAGGTGCAGTTGTGAAGCGATTGTTTGGACCGCATTGTTTGGGATCCTCATTCAAGGCCCCTGTGAACCTGATTCTGTGGTAGCAGCCCACTTCTTTTCCAGAAGCTAACCATCTACAAACAGTGAGGAAAGGGAGAAAAACGCATGGGCCACATGGGCTGCGAGTGATAGCAGAAGCCTACACTGATGGGGCTCCTGTAGAACAGCTTGGACTGATCGAAGGTCTTGTCATCCGCTTGTTTGATGGCCACAATGGCCATCGTAGCCTTTTTCTTCGCCTTGGACGCACCGTGAACCGTGAACCGTCGGCCAAGTTGAGAGCCCAAAAAGTTGGCCTCCTTCCATCACCTTGTCTTCGGATTTCTTTGCTTTGTGTCTTCTATTTGCTTTGCTTTATGTCTTCTCCTTCTTGTTCTCTATTCTATGATTTTCTTGTTCATTTAACTTCCTCGTTGTTGGTTTTTGGGTTTTTGTCGCTTTTTCTTTGTTTTTGTGGTGCTTTAGCTTCTTCCTCTTGTCGTTCTTGTTGCTGTTGCCACCTGTGGCGTTGTTGTGGAAACAGTTGGCTTCAGAAAGACTTCCAAATCCACAGCTCAGCCCCAAGAAGTGGTTGCATCAGTTGTATAGGTGGCTAAGTGGTCTAATGTATGGGTATAGCTGCAGGTGAGTGATCTATTTATTATAGGCTAATCTGAACATGCCATAATTAAAGTATATAACAACACAAAACAAACTGTTGAGTTGAGACTCCTTGTCATTCAAAAAGTGCAAACAACTCACCACGACACTTTATTGTCCTGGACTACGCAGCAATCCATCGTGAAATGGTGGACCTTTCAGCTTGCGGGGTTCGTTGAATAGTTTCTGGTTCCTGGTTTGTTGTTGGGTATTATCCCCTATTTCCTGTAAACGCTTTAATCGTTTACGACATTGTCGGTTATTATTCCCTATTTGTTCGTCTACAGGATGTGATCCACCGTAATTTCCTGCCAAAAATGTGAATCAAATCTGTGGAGGGCGATCATCTGGCTTTCCTGGTGCCAGCTCTGGAGAGTACCAGTAGCATCCAGCTATGCTTGGCCGCTTGGGATGCCCCACGCGATCGGGCCACTTGAGTTTCAGGTAGCATAAGGCCTTGGACACCCAAGAATCAGGCTTCGGCCAAACGATGAAAGATGATGAGTAAACGGACGGTTTGTGCGGGTGATGGTTACAAGGTTGTTGATAAGATCATGATGTTCGATCAGTTTGCTAAGAATGATCCATGATGGTTGACTGTAGGGAACTACAACTTGTAGTAAGGAAAACCCGTCCCCAAGATCAATACACAATGGGTATGTTTGTTCGATCACCGACGCATTTGAAGGATTGCCAGGTTGGGTAACGATTAGGAAGCTTGAGTACCGTGATGACTTTATCATCCAATCGGTGCATGAACAAAGGGACATTGCCCAACCCGAGAATATATGCATCACCGGGCAACTGCAACAGACTATCCAATAAATGTAGAAGCCTTTGAGCGCTGCCCAAGTTGAGTGTCCTCCCGAGACCGAAAAAAAAACTATGCAAACTACGCATCTGCAAATACGTGGACATCTAAAGTAGTCTGGACCAGCACCCTTGGATGCCTCAACTGACCATTGGAGGAGGACCACAAAACCACCACCGGCGCTGCCATGGCTGCCATGGCTGCCGCCCGGGGGAACCCGGTGCCT